>JAKWJD010000598.1:0-57019 GCA_027705065.1 Solanum peruvianum
CATTCTATGAATATGATAGTTGTGAGATGATGATAGGTGTACTATAATAAGGGTTTGAAGGTAATTCTCATGTGCATCTTATTACTATATTATGAGGTAATGTTCTCACAAGATGTGGGGTTGTGATGAAAGGAATTTCTCATCCTAGAACCTGTGAGATATGAACATGTTATATGAGGGTTTAAACTCCTAAGATCTGAGATATGAATTAATTCTAAGGAAGACTTAAAAGATACTCCAAAAAGGAAATTTAGCTTAACCCGAGTGAACTTGGCAATAAGAAGTGTCCCTTCCAAAAAAGAAGGTAGGTTTACCCAATGTTCTCATGAGGTGGAAACTACAATGCGAATTAGCATAAAGAGGGTTTTTAGTAACAATATCCTTGTTCCTTAACTATGTTCCCCCATAGGAACCTTAGCTAGTGATTCCACCTAGATGTTATTATCATGTACATGTCCTACCTTGGCAAGTAGGATGCCCTCCATTCTGTGTGAGGGGTTGACACTGGATTCCATGTTTAGCTCACGTGATCTTATGTTGGCTATGGAGAAGTTTCTCGAAAGTTAAAAAGAATGAATGAAAGTAATAAGCGAACACTAACTAGGACTAGTTAAAATGTATTACTTAGTTTAGGTAAGGGTATAGGACTTTACCTATACATTGCACAGGTGTAACTTGAGGGGATTTTCTAGGGTGCGTTATTTATGTACATATATATATATATTGAAATTCATAATGTAGGTCTCATTTTATTTAAGGATGTTCATTTTCCTTGATAGACATGATGCTGATCTATATCATTATGCATGATCATTTACTATATTTGTTATGATGTATGATGTAAAGACAATGCTTATGGTCTCTTTTCTAGTTTACTTAGTTTATGTGGGGTTATGGGGTTTCACATAAATGTTGCACTATTATACTTGGCTTGGGGCTATGATTAAAGTATTAATGTATTGATGAAATGAACTCTAAACATGAAAGGTTCATTATGATTTTATTATGAGGTTATTCTTGAACATGAACATGAATATGTTTTAATATTATGTGACATGGACTTATATATATTCTTGGAATTTTCATGAAGGCTTCCAAAGTTAACTTGGCATGCTTATAAACAAAATGTCCATTTGTGCATGTTTTCAAATGATTAACTTGCATATGTTTCCATACTTAGTACATGTGGCTTGTACTAACCCATATCTATTCTATTTTCTACACAAAGTGTAGGTTCGGTCCATTGAAGATATCCCACTCTTTTTTTGAACAACTTGGATTGCTATCCCCAAGTTGGTGAGTCAATTCTAGTTTCATATTTACTTATTCAAGAATTTATTGTGATTTCTATTATAAGACTTTTGTAATGATATAAGAGTTGAGTCCCAAATCATGTACTCTTATGTTTAGATAGTCATGTGATACAATTGTATATTCTCTTTTGATATATGTGAAGTGAAGTTTAACTTCAAAATGAAAAGCTTTAAATTTTCCTCTGTTTATACTATTGATGATGCAATGATGTATCTAAGGGATTGTCTAAGACCTCTTTGGCGAAGAAGACGTCGGTCGGTCATAATAAACTTGACGTTGAATAAAACTTAGTAATGATGTCACACAAAACCATGTCAACATAGAGTCTTGTTCATGATTGTGAAGCTCGCCACACATATGAATGAGAGGCTGTGTGATGCATAGGAAAATTTCATTTCTTTAGTATTCTTAAGTCGTGCATCAAGAGTCTCAACTCCATGTGTCTTTTTATTCTAATCTTTTTCTTGTGGATATTGGCTATGACTACTAAAGGTAAGCCGCATGAAGAGACAAAAAGGAGATTGCAAATGCAGGAGTTCCTCCACAAGGCAATCAAGCTTCTTCTCAAGAACATGTTCCTCTAGGTGGCCAAGCTCAGTCAATTATCCAGTCATGACAGATGGAGAAATAAGGTTGGCGTTCCTAAACTTAACTCAAGTCATGACTACTCAAACTCGAGTCAAAACTACTCGAGCTCAATCTATGGAGGTCCAAGAAAATTGGTAAGCTACACCCATATGAACCAAAATGCTAGTACCATGGTTTCGCAATTAAGGTACTTCACTAGGATGAACCATCCCATGTTCTTTCAGTCTAAGGTAAATGAAGATTCTCAAGACTTTGTATATGATTTTTATAAGATGTTGTATGCTATAGGGGTAAGTTCAAATGACAAGGACGAGCTAACCGCTTATCAACTCAAGGTTGTGGCCCATACTTGGTACACTCAATGGAAGGACAATAGGTCTTTGAGAGAGGGTCTTTAGCATGGCAATTCTTGATAGGCCCTTCCCAAGGGAAAAAATAGAGAAAAAAGTAGAGGAGTTCATCAACCTTCGTAAAGAATGTATGAGTGTTCAAGAATATTCTTTGAAATTCACTAAGTTGTGTAAATATGCCTCTTTTTTGGTGACTAACCTGAGGGATAAAATGAGTCATTTGGTCACAGGTGTGTTTGATGATCTTATGGAAGAGTATCGTGCGGGAATGCTTCACAGTGACATGGATTTATCTCGTTTTATGGTGCATTCTCAACAAGTTGAGAAGAGTAGGCTTAAGAGGGATAATAGGGAGATAAATAGGGCAAGGCCCTTTGATGAAGGTTCTTCTAAGGGTATCCAACTAAGTTCCTACAAATGTCTCAAAGGCTCGTAAGGATAGGGTGTCTAACCCTAGGTCCTAAGGGGAAAAAGGTGGTGGTTCATCAAGTGAGAACCCACAATGTGCAAAATGTGGCAAAATTCATGTGGTTAAATGTTTAATGGGAACGGATAATTGTTTTGTTTGTGGGAAGATTGGTCACATGGTTAAAGATTGTCCAATGTCCAAGACTCAAGGAAGGTAGAGTAATAAAGCACAAGCAAGTGGTCTTAATTTCTATGCTTATAAGAAGAACCATTTCTATGCTCTCAAATCTAGGGGTGATCAAGAGAATTCTCCAGATGTTGTTACTGGTATGTTGCAAGTATTTTCAATTAATGTTTATGGAGTGCTAGATCCTGGTGCCACTTTATCTTTCACGACTCCTTAAGTGGCTATGAAGTTTGATGTGCTACCCTATGTCTTAGTTGATCCTTCTTCGGTTTCTACCCTGGTGGGTGACTCCTTTGTTACTAAAAGAATCTATAGGAGTCGTTCCATATTATTGTCCAATAGAGTTACATTGGTTGATTTCGTAAAACTTGTAATGTTGGACTTTGATGTCATATTGGGAGGATTGGTTGCATGTTTGTTTTGCTTCAATTGATTGTAGAACATGGGTAGTTAAATTCCAATATCCTAATGAACCCGTTTTAGAATAGAAGGTGGGAAACTCAATCACTAGAGGTCGAATTATTTCATGTATAAAATCTTATAAAATGATTTATAAGGGATCTATCTATCATATTCTAAGGGTCAAGGACCGTGAATCCGAGGCTCCTCCTTTAGAGTTAGTTCCCATAGTGAAGGAATTTCTGGAACTCTTCCCCGATAATTTACCCAAAATTCCTCCCAAACGGGAAATAGATTTTATCATAGATTTGATGTCAGACACTCAACCCATATCAATTCCACAAAACTTAATGGCTCGGGCCAAGTTGAAAGATTTAAAGGCTCAACTCAAGGATATGCTAGAAAAGGTTTTAATACAACCAAGCGTATCTCCATGGGGTTCTCTGGTATAGTTTGCGATAAAGAAAGATAGGTCTCTCAAAATGTGTATTGACTACTGACAATTGAACAAGATCACTATAAAGAATAAGTATCCTCTCCCTAGAATCGATGGTTTGTTTGACCAACTCCAAGGGGCGAGTTTTTTGAATATTGATTTGAGGTCAGGGTATCATCAAGTTATATTTAGAGGATTTGACATTCCTAAAATGGCTTTCTGACCAAGATATGCTCCTTATGAGTTCCTAGTTATGTCTTCTAGTCTAACTAATGCACTGGTGGCTTTCATGGACCTCATGAATAGGGTGTTTTGGAATTATCTTGATTCATTTGTAATTTTATTTATTGATGATGTTGTGGTTTATTCCAAGAGTGAGAATGAACACATGGGTTATTTGAGAGAAGTATTACAAGTCCTTAAGGAGAATCAACTCTTTGCTAAATATAGTAAGTGCGAATTTTGGCTAAGATCAGTGGCTTTTCTTGGTCATATTGTATCTAGTGTGTGTATTGAGGTTGATCCACAGAAGAATAAGGAGGTTCGGAATTGGCCTAGACTTTTACTCCCACCGATGTTCAAAGTTTCTTGGGATTATCCGGGCATTATATGAGATTTTTTATTGGATTTGCATCTATCGCTTCTCCATTAACTTCCTTAACCCAAAAGAAAGTTAAGTTTCAATGGAAATAAGCTTGTGAAAAACGTTCTAAAAAATGAAAAATAAGCTTGCCTCCATGCTGGAGTTGACCTTACCAGAGGGCATCAAAGGGTTTGTAGTATATTATGAAGCTTCTCGAGTAGGTTTGGGTTGTGTCCTCGTGCAATATGGTAATGTGATAGTATATGACTCTAGACAATTCAATGTGCATGAGAAGAATTATCCCACTCAAGATCTTGAACTAGCATCCGTAGTGTTTTCTTTGAAAATATGGAGGCATTACCTATATGGAGTGCATATAAATGTATTTACCGATCATAAGAGCCTCTAATATATGTTCACTCAAAACAAGCTAAATCTCCGACAAAGAAGGATGTTACAGCTTTTGAAAGATTATTATATGAGTGTCCTTTACCACCCCGAGAAAGCCTATGTGGTTGCGGATCTTTGAGAAAAATGTTTATGGGTAGTGGAGCATATTTCCCCGATGGAAAGAAAAAGTTAGTAAAAGATGTGCATAGATTGTACTGGTTGGGTGTTCGACTTGAAGGTTCTCCAAATTGGGGTTTCATGGTTCATCATAACTCCTAATCATCTTTAATGGTTGAGTTGAAATCTAAGCAATACCTCGATCCTATATTGATGGAGTTGAAGGAATCAGTTCTTAGTAAATCTAAAGAGTCCTTCTCCCAAGGGGGGATGGGGTACTTAGGTACCAAGGTAGATTGTGTTTTCCGGATGTGGATGATCTAAGAAGATAAATTTTAGAATAGGCTCATAGTTCCCGATATATTTCATTCATCCGGGTTCCACCAAAATGTATCATGATCTACAAGAGATCTATTGGTGGAATGGTTTGAAGGGGGATATTGCAAAATTTGTGGCCAAATATCCTAATTGTCAACAAGTCAAGGCCGAACATTAAAGACTAGGAGGGTTGACTCAAGATATAACTATTCTTACTTGGAAGTGGGAAGATGTAAACATGGAATTCGGTGTGGGTTTGCCTCGCACACGAAGGTAAAATTATTCAATTTGGGTTATTATTGATAGGTTGACCAAATCAGCCCATTTTATTCCCGTCGAAGCTACTTATTCGGTGGAAGAATTTGCTAATTTGTATCTTAGAGCGATAATGAGAATGCATGGAGTTACCTTGTCTATCATTTTGGATAGGGGTCCCCAATTTACTTCTCATTTTTGGAAAGCATTCCAAAGTGGGCTAGGTACAAAAGTTAAACTTAGTACCGTATTTCATCCACAAATAGATCGTTTAGCTGGACAAACCATCCAAAACTTAGAAGATATGTTTAGAGCATGTGTCATTGACTTCAAGGGTAATTGGGATGACCATCTACCATTAATTGAATTTGCCTACTGTAATAGCTATCACTCAACTATCGTTATGGCACTCTTTGAGGCCCTTTATGGGAGGAGATGTACATCTCCAATCGGGTGGCTTGAGGTAGGTGAGCTTGCTGTAATAGAACCCAAAGCAATCTATGAGGATGTGGAGAAATTACAACACATAATGGATATATTGAAGATGGACCAATGTGGGCAAAAATCTTATCCCAACAATAGAAAGAGGGAGCTTGAATTTATGGTAGGTGACTTAGTCTATTTGAAGATATCAACCCTGAAAGGGATGATGAGGTTTCTAAAAAGAGGAAACTTAGTCCCTGGTATGTTGGGCTATATGAGGTGGCGAAACGCATCGGGTGTGTTGCCTATGAGTTTAAATTACCTATTGAGTTGGCTTCGGTTCATCCGGTGTTCCATGTGTCAATGCTCAAAAAGTTCATAGGTGATCCAGTGTCTATCCTTCTTCTAGAAGGCATAGAAGTTGATGCTAACCTTTCCTATGAAGAGGTCCCGGTTGATATTATACCTTCAAGTGAATTAGTTGAGGAATAAGGAAGTAGCTTCCTTAAAGGTTCTTTGGAAGAATCATCTTGTGGAAAATGCTACTTGGGAAGCCGATGATGATATGATGTCCCGATATTCTCATCTTTTTCCTTCCTCTCCTAGTAAAGTTTGAGGTTAGTAATTTCCTTCTTGTGTTGTTTTATAAAGGGTCATGAGTGTATTTTAACTTTGATGATTTCCTTTGATTATGCATGCTCTTGTAAAAATTCATGTTTCAGGTGTCTTGAATTATATGTTTTTCATGCTTGATGACACTTGATTATATGGTTGTTATGGTTGAGTTATGTGATATTTATTCTTGTGAAATTTCTCAAGTGTAAAATGATGAAATCGTACCTTGGATCCTTGTTGAATATGTTGAGATATATGAGAAGAAGAAGGACATTAGACCTTGCATGATGAGAAATGATAAAGTGTGTGCATGATTGGTAGTTGACTTAGTTTCTACCTCATAATTATGAATTGTTGTGTTTAAGAATGGAGGGAATGTTTCCTCCTTTGTTATTGAATTTATCATTATGTATCATGTGTTTGTAGGGCTGATAGTGTTGATTCGTAGGTTCCACAGATGTTTAAAGTGTTATTCGAGGACGAATGATCCTCAAGGGAGGATATTGTTATACCTCAGAAATCCAATGACCTAGTCTTGAGTCTCACCTAATGAATAATGATTAAAATGGTTTTTTAGACCTAAATGAATGTAATTAACTTTATTTGGAAATGCTAAAGCCTAAACGTAAAGAAACAAACATGACGTTCGGAGACTAGTGAAAATGATCTACCATGCATTTAGGTCTTGCAAGGGGTTTGAAAAGTCATATGAGGGTTAAATCTTGTAAAAATTCTTAGGGTACATATTAGTGCATGTTTAGGGTCAAAACGATTGGGTACGACTCCGAAAGGACCACTCTAGGGGCCTTCGAGGAGGACCTAAGCTATTGACCCAAAATCAGTCAAAACAGCAAGCAAGTCATGAGTGCAATCCGTCAATGGTGGTTGTGAGTCGACACTTAGAATTGTGGGATTTGGCTCCATTTGTAAATTCTCTGAAACAAACCACGAACATCAAGAATGAGTCGTCAATGCATTGATGATCTGTCAATGGTGGTCGTCCTTTGGTGTTTGCTATCTAGTGCAAGGCAAGGCCAAGCCAAGGGTGGTTTGGTAAATTCAACCCTTGGAAATTTAAATAAAGGGTCGGTTCTAATTAGTTGTTTTAGGTACATTAAGGTATTTTAACACATAAAACAAGTTGTCCCACTTCATAATCCCAAAACCCCAAACCACTCTAATTTCACTCTGGAATTCTCATCCAACTCAAGACCCCATTGAAGAAGAAGATCAATCTTTCTCTAAGGCTTCAAGAACAAGTATTTACTTCAAAAATATCTAAGGATTGTTAAGGTATTGGACTATTCACTCTTGGGACTCCTTTTCCCAAGACGTTCCTTCAAATTGAATTTCAATGCTCTTCCAAATATCTAGATTTTTCTGAAATTCACGGGTTACCTTTAAACTTGACTCTATATTTTATTAATTATGATATATTATGAATTTTTATGAGAAAATTGATGTATTACCTTAGGTTTTTTACTAATTCAGTAAACACCCATGAATGTCGCTCTTCTCCTAACCCTAACACTTGAATTAGGTTGATTAATGATTAGATATGATGTAATTTAGTGTTTCCTTGCATAATTTACTAATGTATGATAATTATGATGATTGAATTTTTGAGTAAATATCATTGATTTGGGGGTGAAGTATTGAACAATTTTCTTGGAAGTCATTGGTAAGACCTTTAAGGTTATGAACACTCTATTGTAGTAATGTTGGTCTACCCTTTGTAATGTTACTCAATTATAGTATGAATGATATCTTATCAAGTTAGACGAGCTTTCATGAAACTAGTTTGGCACAAACAAATTAAATATTTTCTAAAGGGCTCAAGACAATTGAAATGATTTATATAATAACTTTATCAATGGTATTACAATGGTCAAATAAGTATAAAATTTCTAACGTTCTTAAATTAAGGGATAAGACATAAAAAGTAACTTGCTTAGGCTTTAAAGAATTGTTCGAGTAAAATTGTTGAGATTCTTACAAAATTTATATTAGTAAATATAATTCTTCACCAATCTATTTTTGTTATACCTTGGAAATTCAGTGACCTAGGCTAGAGCCTCACCTAATAAGTAATGATTAAAATGGTATCCCAGACTTAAAGGAATGTAACTAACTTGATGTGGAAGTACTAAATCCTATACATTAAGAAACGACCATGACGTCCAGAGACTAGTGAAAATGATCTAATGTGTCTTTAAGGCTTGCAAGCGGTTTGAAGAGTCATATAAGTGTAAATATTGTAGAAAGTCTTAGAGTAAATATTAGTGCATGTTTACGTTCAAAACGTCCGGGTATGACTCACCAAGTGGACCTAATGACCCTCAAGGAGGACCCAAACAATTGACCCAAAAGCTGTCAAAAACAGCAAGCAAGTCAGGAGTGCAATTGAGGCCCCGTCAATGAACTCACGCCCCGTCAATGGCGGTGCTGAGTCCACACTTAGAATTTTGGGACTTGTATCCATTTGGCCAGTCTCTGGAAAAAAACATGGACAGCCAGAACGAGCCGTCAACGCATGGATAATCCATCGATGGTGGGCGTGGTTTGGTGTCTACCGTCTGGTGCAAGGCACGGCCAAGCCAAGAGTGGTTTGGTAAATTATACCCTTTGAATAAAGAGTCGGTTCTTATTATTTATTTTAGGTATATTAAGGGATTTTAACACATCAAATAAGTCTTCCCACTTCATAATTCGAAAACCCATAAAGACTCTTACTTCTCTCTAGAACTCTCTCTCAACTCAAGACCCCATTAAAGAAGAAGATCAAACTTTCTATAGGGCTTCAAGAAAAAGGTTTTCCTTCAAAAATTTCTAAGGATTGATATGGTATGAGACCTCTTCACTCTTGGGACTACTTTCTCCAAGAGGTTCCTTCAAATTGAATATCAATGTTCTTCCAAATATGTAGGTTTTTCTCAAAGTCATGGGTTACCATTAAACTTGACTATTTGTTATAGATTTTATTAATAAATGATAGATTATGAACGTTTATGAGTGAATTGATGTATTACCTTAGGTTTTTGACCTAATTTATTAAAGACCCATGAATGTCCCACTTCTCCTAACCCTAATCTTGAATTAGGTTGATTAATGATTTGAGGTGATGTAATTGAGTGTCTCTTTGCATAATTTACTATTGTATGATGATTGAATTTTTGAGTAAATATCAACGATTTGGGGGTGAAGTCTGAATGGGTTTCTTAGAGGCCATTGGTAAGACCTTCAACGTCAAGAACACTCTATTATAGTAATGTTGGTCTATCCTTGGTAATGTTGCTCAATTGAAGTATTAATGATGAAATTATGAATGTATGTTCATGAAATTAATATGATTGTTGTGAGATGATGATAGGCGTACTATTATGACGGGTTAAAGGTAATTTCCATATGCATCTTATTATTATGTTATGAGCGAATGTTCTCACATGATGTTGGGTCGTGATGAAAGGAATTTCTCTTCCTAGAACCTATGAGATATGAATATGTTACATTAGGGGTTAAACACCTAAGACCTATGTTATGAATTAATGCTAAGGGAGACTTAAAGATCTTCGAAAAGGGAATTTAGCGTAGAACCAAGTGAAAATTACAATGAGAGGTATCCCTTCCAAAAATAAAGGTAAGTTCACCCAATGTTCTCAGGAGTTTGAAACTACAATGTGAATTAGCATAAAGAGGGTTTCTAGTAACAACCTCCGAGTTCCTTAACTATGTGCCTCCATAGGAACCTTAGCTAGTGGATCCACCTAGATGTTATTATCAGGTATATGTCCTACCTTGGAAAGTAGGATGCCCTCCATTCAGTATGAAGGGTTGACACTGGATTCTATGTTTAGATCATATTGTCTAATGTCAATTATGGCGAAGTTTCCCAAAATTTAAATAGAATGAATTGAAGTAATAAGGAGAACATTAACTAGGACTACATAAGAGGTATTACTTAGTGTAGGTAAGGGTATGGTACTTTACCTATACATTGCACAAGTGGACCTTGAGGGGAGTTCTAGGGTGGGTTCTTTATGTATGTATGTATATATATATATATATATATATATATATATATATATATATATATACATATATATATATATATATATATATATATATATATATATATATATGAAATGCATAATGTTGCTCTCATTTGATATAAGGATGTGGGTTTCACTTGATAGACATGATGTTGATCTATATTATTATGCATGATGATCGACTATATTTGTTATGATGTATGAGGTAAATACAATGTTTATGGTCTATTTTCTAGTTTACTTAGTTAATGTGGGGTTATGAGGCCTCACATATATATTCTACTAGTAGACACTGCTTGGGGTATGAGTAAGGTATTATGCTGTATTGATGAAATGAACTCTAAACATGCAAGGTTGATTGTGGTTTTATTATGAGGTTATTCTTGAACATGAACATGAATATGTCTTAATGTTGTTGTAATATGGATTTTATATGTTCTTGGAATGTGCACGGATGCTTTTAAAGTTAACTTGGCATGGTTATAAACAAAATGTCCCTCTGTACATGTTTTCAAATTATTTACTTGCATATGTTTCCATACTTAGTTGATGTAATTTGCACCATATATCTCTTCTATTTTCTACACAAAGTGTAGGTTTGGGCCATTAAAGAGATCCCACTCATTTATCAAAGAACTTGGATTGCTATCCCCAAGTTGGTGAGTCCTCAATTCCGAGGATGACGATCAATTCTAGTTTCATATTTCCTCATTTAAAGACTTTATTTTAATTCCTATTACAGGACTTGTTGTAATGATGTAAGGGATAAGTCTCAAATCATGTACTGCTATGTTTAAATGTCTATGTGAGACAATTGCAGATTCTATTTTGATATATCTGAAGTGAAGTTGAACTTCAAACGAAAATCTTTAAAGTTTCCGCTTTTTATTCTATCTATGGTGCAATGATGTATCGAAAGCCTTGTCCAAGGCCTCTTCAAGGACGAAGACGCCAGTTAAGACTAGGGGGTACTCTCCGGTCGTAACAATTTTAGGAATATTTACAAAAGTAAACATTGTCATGAGCGTCGTTGCAACTTTCGATGATCATAAATCCATCAAATTTGTCAGTCTTATTATCTGACAAAAACTCTTCATGAGTCACAAAAAAATTCTCACATTTTCCCTTTCACCGCTAGCATTCTCATGATAATTTCAAAATTATCATTGTATATCTTGTTTGTTTGATAATGCAAATGAAAGAGGATTGGAAGCGAAACCAGAATGAACAAATTTTTAGACAGGAAAATTTCCAAGATCATAGTAATACATTATGTCTTGATGAGTAGGATCTAGGGAGGATTAGTAATTTTTGTCATTCTTTATAACATTCTATTTAATGTAATTTGATCAGTAGGAGTCATGAGGATAACTTTTAAGGTTGATTGATTTAATTTGATGAGTAGGAGTCGGAAGGATAAATTTTCAAATTTTAGTTCTTGTGATATTTTCTTAAGAATTTAATTTAATGAGCTAAGTGTGTAAATTCGTAATTAAAGTTAAACTAATTTAACGAGTAGGAATCAAGAGGGTATATTTTAAATTTAGTTTTGTCATATTTTCTCAAGTATTTAATTTGGTGAGTAGAAGTGAGAACCTAAGAGGGTAAATTTTGGATTTTAATTTAATTTAATTTATTTTAATGAGTTAGGTAAAAAGGGATTTTATTTTTAATTATAGTTCTTGTGATATTATTTTAAGCATTTGATATGAAACGTAGGAGTCAAGAGGGTAATTTTAGAATTTTAGTTAATTTAATATGATGAGTAAGAGCTAGGAGTATGAATTTTAAATTTAATTTAATTTAATTTAATTTGAGAAGTAGGAACCAGCTAATTTAAAATTTTAGTTATTGTGATATTTATTAATAATTTTATATTGAAAGTTTGTTACATCTCGACTATTTTTTAGGATTACAATATTCTTAAATATGGATAAACAATACTTATTATTATAGTACATAAACTATTAAATGATTGAATAATTTATAGCTTTTAAAATTTGTGAAATCTTCACATGAAAAAATCACAAATGAGTATTTCATTTAATTAAAAATTTAAGGTGCTCGATAAAATATTATAAGAATTAACATCAGAGTTTATTGATATTTCATGCGCTAAAAACAAATATGCTATGTTACAACATAAAGTCAAAATGATTTCAAAAATATTTTTGAATCCTGTTAATACTTTTTTCCCCATGGGTTCAACAAATTTGACAAAAAATATGACAGTCCAAATTTGAAAGTCAAATCACTTCTGCAAAAGATCTATAATGGAAATTAATAAATTATTGATGTATATTAAATTAGACTTTCGTTCTTAAATTTCATAATTCAAAATAAATAAGAAGTCATTGACACCCAATTTTGGACCTCCACAATATAGGTTACACATCAAGCTTCTACAATTTCAAATGATTAAAAACAATTAATTAAAAAACTTTCAAAAAAAAAATAGTTTGCGAGTTATTTTAAGTAGTTTTTCACTTTTATAATTTTATATGTCTTTTATATAATTTTGTATATAATTATTATATTTTATGATTTTCGAAAATTATCTCAAAAGGATTTTAATTTTACTTAAATAATTGGTTAATTGGTTTAGTTAATTAATACTTATATTTTTGAATTAATTAGTTTATAATTTTATCAATTATTTTATTTTGTCAAAAAATAAGAAGCTCATAATTAATTTAGACTAATTCTTCTTGTTTAATTTTTGACCAAATTCATCGATTGAATTCAATTTGGTTATAATTGAAATTTGTTTGGGCTATTACTCCTTATCAATTTGTTTCCACCAATTAAAGGACCAATTTTTGGCCTTTGACGTTGCAAAACCAACAGCCCACTTCTCCCACCATCACTTTTCAATTCCCAACATCATACGTACAACAAGACAAAACACCCATACCCGACCACATGCTTCTTCGTTCTTCTTCTTGCAGTGAGCAAATTGAAACCCAAAACCCAGCCCTGCGTACCAGGCGACCCGAAAAAATCCATTCCCGTGTTCATCGTCCTCTCCTCTCCCTTATCTTCTTCGTACAAGTATAATCTAGGTTGTCAAAATCTCGTTGCCTCTTCGTGTTGAGAATGATAATGAGAATTAGAACAAGGTCCAGGTCACACTACATAAATTCAAATCTCACCTGTAGCATAAAGAGGATCAGCTCCCATGAGTTCTTTCTAATGGCAAATTCGACCCAATGTTCAAGACCCATCATTCAGATCAATATTATCAACCAAGAAAGCCACATAGTCGTAGCCCATTATATTTCATCAATTTATATTCATTTTGTATATAGCATAATATCGGTTTCTTAGATGTTTCTACAATTGTATAGGTGTACAAAGTTACTTACAGAAGAGAGAAGGTTTGTTAGCTCTTTGATTATTGTATAGTTCTACCATTTTGTATTATGTTAAATAGCTGATTCTTTTTCAATGAATTCACTCATAAATTTCCCAGATTTTGCCTTCACCATTCTTCTAATTTTCTATATGGTATCAGAGCACCAATGAAAATCCTTCACTCTCAATATCCTCAATGACAAGTTCTTCTGCTATTGAGTTGATCTCTCCCACTATTGTATCCAAAATTATTGATCAAAGTGGTCCTTATTTCCTTTATCAATCTAATTCACCAGGAATGTGCTTGGTGAACTCCGATTTTGAAGGAAAGGGCTATGAAGAATGGATACGGTCCATTTTCATTTCTCTCTCAGCTAAAAACAAGTTGGATTTACTAATGGTAGTTGCAAGAGTCCTGGTGCCAACGGTCTAAATCTGCAGTTATAGAACAAGTCCAACGACATGGTCACCAGCTAGTTGTTGAATTCATTCTCTACAGACATTGTTGTTGATAATGCCTTCTACTACAAAACAGTTGAAGAGCTCTGGAATGACCTTGAGGTCACGTTTGGACAATCGAATAGAGCTCAACTTTTTATATTCAAAAAGAGAGAATGATTTCTACCAAAAATCACTCAACATTGTAGTATACTAAACAAAAATCAATGGATTGTGGGATGAACTTGATACTTTAAATACAAAGGTCATCTTTTCTTGCATTTGTTTTATCTGAAAATAACCAAAAAAAGGACTTGTTTTAAAAAATTGAGTAAACTTATGACTTAAGAGAAATTGAATTTCCAAAAGAGAGTCACCACTTAATTTTTGTAAGAAATTAAGAAAACATTATATTTTTTTCAAAAGACTCAAACAGATAAAAATCAATTAAAATAAAAAAGATTCGAGTTTAATGTACATTCCAAGAAAGTGTTAAGCCCTCGAAATGTGCGCTACTTGCGATTGATGGGTGATTTGACTAAAATGACTTTTCAGTTATCTTTTAAAATTATAGTTAACTTTAAGAAATAAATAAAATCTTAAGTTATTAATTTTAAGAAAAATTTGACATAATTCCTGATAGGACAAAATAATCATATGTAACTAAATTATAGATAAATAAGTAAATAATAGATATTTCATAAATGAGAATAGCTATCTTGAGGAAGTTAACTAAGTTCAACCATTAAAAGTTATAAGGTTGAACATAATAAGCAAATGAAGATAAGAGAGGAGATAAAATGAAATTCTTGGGCCTATGACGAACCTGTCCTAAATCAATGATGGAAAACTTACATAAATATATTATAATAAAAGTATATTACCATTTATAACAATAACATTTGTTCACTTGATCATTTTTAATTCATTTATAATACAAGTTTAATAAATAGTAAAAAAAATAATTTATTATTTACATATAATACAAGTTTTAATGATGGATAATACATTTATCATACATTTTAATACACTTGAATGTGTCAAATATTTAACAAACAAACATAATATATTTAAAAAAAACAATTATAATTCATAAATTATTACATACATAATTCAACTTTAATACATATAGCATATTTAACATAGTTTTGCTATAAATGATAATGAATAAAAAGTATTGCTAAAATTAGTAATTATTAATTAAAGGGAAATCTACCCATTTACACAACATTATTTATCATTTTTTCCATTTTTCCCTACTATTTTAAAATATTTCAAAACTCCCTATTTTTCATCCTAAACATAATTGTACGAATACATTATTCCTCTCAGTGTGAAATTACATTTCCACTCCTATATTCACTCCTTTCATCTCTCCTATTTTTACTCCCCTAATCAGTTATCTCTATCATCCTTATTTAAATTTTAAAAGGTTTCTTTCTCTAGTTAATCAATTTCAAATATTTTTAATAGGTAGTTCATCCTTTTTTGCTTTTGCTTTCTCATTTTCTATTTTTCATTGATTTCTCTCTTTCATCTTCTTCTTCATTTTTTTTTTTAAAAAAATTATTGTCAATATAGGTAGTTCTTGTTCATTGTATTTTTCATTAATGTAGGAAGTGTTCTTAATTCTAAAGACAGAGATTTTGAAATCAACTATCGAAAAATGCTAAAAAAAAATAAGAGAAAAGGAAGAGTTGTTGATGTCTTCGGTAAGGTCTGGATCGAAATCCAAAGGTGAGTTATGTCGATTTGATAATGGAGACATTGCTTCAGAACTTGATTACCCATACACGATCTCTCAAAATAATATTCATGTTACTACATAAGCAAGTGACCATAAGAATGTGTAAGTATGATTAGAAAATTTAGTATTATATGACACATTATCAAATGTTTGATACATTAAAATTTGTTTGTATATGATCCATTATCAATTCAATGTATCCATGACTTACGGATGATGAATCAGATCAAGGCCCTAAAGCTCTTAATGAAGCAACAATGAATAAAGATACATAAATAGTAATATCATGTATAATATATCTTTAAAATAAGATACGTGAATAGTAATATATCATGGACTAATTTGTTAGGCATGATACGTAAATTTAAATTTATACTAAATATATTTTATGCATAGCGATTACCAGTAGATATATATCCATTAAAGTTACGTATCTTTTCAGCCTTTTTTTATGTTGTATGAATGCATAGTGAGTATATTGAAATCCGGATTCTTGCTTCTTCACCTCAACAATGTATTTGATTTAGAATTTTTTTTTCTCAACTCATTGACTTATAATTCAACAGCAATGAGCTGATTATAGATTTACAAAACTAATATTCTGATCGACAATAATTTCATCACATTTGTATCGTTCATACTTCACCTCACTTTACCATATTTCATAATGGCTCGACAAGATCAACAAGTTCATGTTGTATTAGTACAATTTCTCAACAAGTTTGATTCTTAAGAGTTTTTTTTTAAGAAGTAAAAGAGGAATTTTAAATTTTTGATAATGCTAGCATGTAATAATTTGTCAATTAATATATTGATCTAAAACCAAACAATAGTGCATCTATTTAAAATCAAATAGTAATGTATCGATATTTTGACCAACAATTATTTCATCACTTTTGTATTGTTCATACCACACCTCACTTTCTCAGAATTTAGAATGTTTTGACAGGATCGATGAGTTCATGTTATATTCATACAATTTTTCGACAAGTTTGATTCAAAAATTGAGAGTTTTAGGAATAAAGGGAAGAAAAAATTTTAAATTTTGAATAATGCTAATCTTTTATAATTTTTCAATTGGTGTATCTATCTAAAATTAAACAGTATTGTACCGATCTAAAATCAAACACCTTATGAGAAATTTTTACTACTTTAATGTATCATGTAGGATTACAATACTTATCAATTACTAAATATTTCAGATAAGTAATATATCCATCTCAAGATCACAAATTAAAAAATCGACTACAACACAATACATGTAATTTCATGTATTTCAGTATCAAATCTTTTTATCCTGAAGTTAAGTTATAAATAGTAATGTATAATGCACAATTTTATGGGCATGATACATAAATACATAAAAGTGATATATTTAAATTTATCTAGATGTTATATGAATCGTGTTGCTCTTCTATTTTGCAAAAGAAGCGAGATTTCGAATTTGACATTTAGTATACAAGTATATAGTCAATGTTGATAAAGGAGGAAAGCGTCATAAAGACGATAGCAACTTGAAGGGAAAGGTTGAGAGTAATTGTGAATCATGCATTAATAAACTTAGATGATGGAACAACCTGCAAACATTCGAAAAAGACAGTCTTTCAAAATGCACAACCTGCAAACATTTAGAAGCCTTCATGATTCAACCAGAATCATTCAAAAAGCACACTAATACATAGTTATAGATTTTTTCAAAATCATTTTATGCATACACCAAATGTATTTTAAATACATAGTGGTATAATGATTAACAATATCTAAAAGAATGATATACATTAATGTATCACTCATAATAATGAACGCTACAACAACTTGATATATCTTAATTGTTACATTGGTTACGTATCATATTCACAGTACTAGCCTGATACACGTTACAGAAAGCAGTGTTATTCTCACATTATAGATACAAAATGTATATGATACATGTTAATTCTACTCTTTTGAAGTATGTATCACGTACAATTGATTAAGTTTACTACTGTTTCATGCTTAACAAATAGACACATTCTCTCAAAAATAATTTATGGCATACCACAAAAAAATCTGTAGAAATATCTGAATATCTTATCAACATCAGATAATCTTCAAAAGCAAAAAACGATTATCGACATAACACATCTCCTAATAATAATAATAATAATAATAATAATAATAATAATAATATATCATAAAGATTAGAGATAGAGATAAAAAAAACTCACATACCATTTTCTATCAGATCACTTCACCAAAGTTATGTGTCTCTTAACCAATTTTCTTAGTTGTATCAATACATCGAGGATACATTGCAAATTCATGCTCGTTTTTTTTTACCACCAAATACAGTTTTGCATCCATGTCGTTTTTAATTTTTAATGAAGATGACTTATTACTTGTATCTAAATTCCAAGATTTATCTGATCTCAGCGATTTCCAGCTTGATGGAAATGGTGGCTTTGAGATTGACAATTCATCACTTTTGTAGTCTTCATAACTCATATTGCTGCCCAAATTCCTGATTCTCTAAAAAAATCGATATGTATTTAATTGTATCAGCAATCTTGCCGAGTTATTTGAATTCTTCACGATTTTGGCTGCACTGGCGGCTTGATGAAGATGATGGAAATCGGAATTCATAAAGATATGAATCTGTTAAAGATTTTTGTGGACTGATAATAATCACATATGCTTGAATCGTGGGATTTAGAATCAATTTTGGGTTAATTTTCCTAATTAAGCGTAACAGTCAACTATCGTCCTTAAAAGGTGCAATTGCCAACTTTTGCAATGTATCACAATAATGTATCTGGATGAAATCTATGTATCCAAATAACTTCTATTTTAAGAGATTTTTGTAAAATATAAAAAAGTAGGGATAGAATGTAATTTAAATTTTACACTATGAAATTTATATAAATTATACTTTATAAATTGTACCAATTCATGTAATTTTTCCATCAACAATTTTGTCATAGGTTCGGCCCTTTTAATTCAAGGACCAGCTACAGTACTTCCCATTGAGCCTTCGGCCACATTTTTTGGTACTTGGACCTGCTGAAAATTTGCTTATGCTTTTTGGGCCCTTTTCTCTAAAGAAACTAGTGTACATTGGACATATATATATATAGTATCGAATATGTATCCAATCCATTTTGGGCTTTTTGAAACCCGTACTTTATTGGGCAACTTTCATATATAGCAATTAAAAATTCATATTTGTATGCTATAGCAAAGTTTGCATAATTGCGCTCCATATCAAACATAAAACAGTATAATTCGCTATACATATACAATTGTATAATTCGCTGGCCTATTTCGCTGGAATAGTATAATTCGCTATCCTATTTCACTGCGATTGTATAATGCACAATTGTATAATTCGCTGCCTATTTCGCTGCAATATTTTTATAAAAATTGCTTTGCATACAGTTGAATCGAATTAAAATGTATGTATATTGCATAATTATAAGTGTATAGCAAGAAGATATATGTTTTTCTCTCGCTTTATACAAAACAGAAACACAATATATACACTTCTGTTGTACAAAGCTAGAGAAAATTGTATTTCACTGCAATTGTATAATTTGTTGGCCTTTTTCTCTGCAATATTTGAAGTAAAATGTTTATAAATTGTATAATTAAGTGTATAACACGAAGATATATATTTTTGCATGTGTATATATAATTTTCTCTCGCTTTATACAAAACAGAAACAGAATTATACACTTCTGTGTATAAAGCGAGAGAGGCGAGCGAGAATGGAGAGTGGCGAGCGAGATTTCTGGGAGAGAGACGCTGACAAATTTTAGCTAACGTTTGCTATGGAGCACAAATAAATCAAACCCTAGCTATTCCATTTATTTTAGGTTATTAGTTTGCTATTATATACAATTTTCCCTACTTTATTTGCATATTGTATTCACGCCTAATTTCTAACTCTATATTTCTGCATTTCGAACATGTACTGTACTTTCCGACTGTATACAGCAGGTATATCATTCTCTTCACGGGCTTTTTGGACATCGTAATTCCAGCTTCCAGCCCCATACCTCCTGTAACCTTTTCATTCGGCTATTTTCGACTCGATAGAAAATATAGAATTGTGTCTGTAAGGCCCAATATGCAAAATTCAAGGAGAGGGAGCCTTGAAAGACTCGAGAAGAGGCAGTTCGTGCATGGAAAAGAATAAAACAAGATGAAAATTAGAAATGAAGCATACTTAAAATTCTACAATATAACTAAGGCATATAAATTTGACATAAGGTGAAAACACATGTGATTAGTTCACTATGCCAGTTATACACGAATGATAAAGAATACACAGAATACTTAAAGAATCTTCATTTAGATTTAATCTAACCTCAAATGACAAGATAACACTAAATGAGGGTGATAATAAATTACAAAAAAAGGAGGGGAGGAGGGGGGTGGGGGACAGTGATCACATGGAAAACGAGGCATGCATAATTGTTGGACAAGGCAATAAAACAATTATCAATTTGGATAAAAACAAGTTACTAGAGATGTCATCTATCTAATATTATCAATGGAAAAAAAAAAAAGAGTAAAAATTAGCAAGAACAAATTCATGGGTCCAACAACACTGTAAGAGCAAAATTAGAGCAGACTTTGATTATTTCAAACATTCAAGTCATGACTACAAGCTAAAATTAAGCTACTGCTTTGCTAAAATATAAGACAACTAAAATTCATTTTTTTCTCTTTTTTAATAATCATAACGCTATGATGAGACTTAACAACAGGGAGAAATTCAATTGAAACTTTAAAACTTAGCATGATGCATGACGGAGAGAAATGAATACAATCAACAAACTCAAACTGGCAAAAAGAAAAGGGACAAACACACTTTGACCCAAGTTGACATTCAAACAATTGTCAACTCATTTTTTAACTTTGTTAAACTAAGATGGAACTTAACATAAATTGACTCAACAGGAGGGGTAAGGGAGACTATACAACGAACACTATCACTAATGAGACTTTTAAAGCTACCAATACTAATGTGTGCACCATATTACTTAAATGAACATAGATATGGCAAACACAAAACAAAGGAAAATATAAAACTGCTCAACCAATTTGATTCATGCTAGCTAAACGAAATGAAATAACCACCGCATAACAGACTGCGAGGATGGACATTCTAGATTCAGAAAATTAGCAATCACACTAACCCACAGCCAACCAACAAGATTAACACGACAAGAAAATAGAGAGAAGAACAGCTCAGAACTACACAGTGTCACCAAAAGTTCTATCCAACGAACTTGAAAATTTAAATACACAAAACAAAGTAACACCACTTATTTTGAACTAAGAGCAAGTCAAGATTATCTTCGAATTTCAGCATTCACATAAGAAATTAATGATACGAGCAGAAATGAGGTTTATCTTTCTAAGTACAGCGAACTGGACAAAAATGAGCGGCACGAGCTCTTCCACAACATGAACCAAACAGTAAATGAGAGGTCTAAACAAGCAAAACTCGAAAATGAACTAGCTTAGGAGAAGAATGGTGATCAAGCTAGAGGAGTGAAACTCCAACAGAAACTAAGTCCTTTTCCTCTCTTTCGAATGTATTTCGTATATCATATAACTATTTTTGTTGTGTCATTCTTTATGCCTTCGTAAGATTTTTCAATTTTTCTTTCTAATCTTTTTTCTCCCTCTTTAAGTAGGGAATAATAAGTAATTATATAGAAGGAAAATTAGGGTTAGGAAATAGGGGAAAGTGGACGAAAAATGGATAGAACCGAGGCCAATTTCCATTTCAAACTCAAAATTCTTTTCACCATTTTTTTCCTGAAATTTCGACCCATTCCGGAAGGGGAAAGGGAGGCAGATGGATATGATCGACTCGATCCTCCTTGAGCGCCGACGTGGAGAGTACGGATTGAGAGGGACGTTGGAGGAAGAAGACAACGAAGTTGTTGTCTTCTATTGTACGCGTACAGGGCGTAAAGAAACCGTGTATACGATGTTGGAATCATTTGGTTGCTGTGAATTTGCGTCGTTTGCTCGCTGTTTGGATTGTCGTTTTGGGTCCTGTTGAAATTCATATAAAGAGACTAGCACAATTTATCAATGAAGAATAGAATAACAGAGAGAAAGAGGATGTTTACAGTGAAGCATATTTATACGCTTCTAGTCACCTCAATGTTTGTTCATAACCGACTAACAAGAAGTCTAAATAACTCACAATAAAATTACCTAACTACCCCTAACAGTTTTACATTCAAGTAATGCCATCAACTTCATTACTTCCCCTCGAGCTGGTGAGTATGAAAACATTCAACACACCAAGCTTTCCTACCAAATATTCATGTTGCTCTTTAGGAAGACCTTTAGTCAATATATCTGCCAGTTGATCCTTACAGTTCACATATTCTGTCGTTATCAACCCCTCTTGTATCATTTGTCTGATAAAATGACAGTCAATCTCTATTTGTTTTGTTCTCTCATGAAACACATGATTGACTTCTATTTGCAATGCTGCTTTGTATTAACAAAATATCATCACTTGTTCATTGACTTCATTTTCCAATTATTTCAGAAATGTTGTGATCCCAACCACTTCTGATACAGCATTGACCATACTTTTGTATTCAGCCTCTACTGACCTCCTAGAAACCAGCCCTTGTTTCTTTAACTTCCATGATACTAAAGAAATTCCATCCTTTACCAAAAAAAACCTGAAATTGTTTTTCTAGTATTGGGGCATAATGCCCAATCTGCATCACAAAACACATTTAATTTGTTTGTTCTGGAACTGCTTAATAATATACCAAGACCTAGTTTTCTTTTCACATATTTCATCACCCTAATTGCTGCTTCCCAATGGGATCTCTTTGGTTGCAGCAAGAAGGCAATTTCTGGCCTTGTTAAAGTTAAGTATGTTGTTAATCTGTGTTTGAAAACAGAATTACTGATTCCAACAAACTTTAAAGAAACACGAAATTACCAAAGTTTTAATGAATCAGTAAGGGAGGTGAACATAAATTAATTTAGGAAAAAACTAAATTTGTGAATGTACAAATTCTAGAAAATTATAATAGGAAAAAGATCAAGCCCACAGAATTCACAGTGTCCCCTTAAGGAAATTATTCCCCTCTAGTATCCGATGTTTGATTTGGAATAAGTCCTCCCAAGATAGAATAATCTCAATTACCAGCGTATTAATAGCAAAAACTCTGGTGGCAGCGAACGACTCAACGACAGTAAAATACACGCAGAGAGTTTTGTGCAGAAGAAGAAGAAATCAGAAAAATTTGTAAGGAAAAATTCTTAAGAATGAATGGTATTTATAGGCAAGAAGAAAAGGTTCAGAAAGGTTGCAACCCTTTCAGATTCCACGCCGCCATTGATGAAAGTTTGCAACCTTTCAAACGGTCCTGGCTGTTCCTGAAAGTTTCAAACGGAGGAAAATTTAAATAAAACTGAAAAATATTTTAAATAAAATGGATCGCGCGGATCTGAATCGGGTCAGGTTAATCAACTAAAAATTGCAACGTTTCGGTTAATATCAACTAAATAATTGAAAACCTTTCTATTATCAGCTAATTAATTGAAAATGTTTTGGCCATGTAATTTAATTTAATTAATTATAAATAATTAACTATAAATTAAAATAAACTTTGTCCAAAAAATTAATCTCTCGGTCGATCATTTTTCAGACCCGAAGCCGAAGCCGAACTCTAGCGAGAGCGAGCAATGACAGCATGAGGGGGGTCCCTCTTTCCAACTATTTTATTAATTAATAGAGTGTTTCTATATTTAAACTCTCCTATTTTTATTTTCACCACCGATGAGGAAATGTCCTTGTCTTTTCATTAAAGCATAAGAGGACTTTTCAAGTTCCAAACTCTTCAAATTTCCAACTTTTTAAGTTCCTCTGTTTTCATCTTCACTCCATTTCACATTAATTCTTGCTACATACCCAAAAATGTTTAACATCTTTTCAGTCAAACTTTGATATTATTCCTTATTGTCAAGGAATTCATCATCTGAGTTTCCTGTTAATTCATCCTACTCATGTTGTTAACTTCATATTCATCTCTAGTGGTGTCCAAGATGGTTTTGTATTTCCTAATCCCAATTATGAGATAATTTACAATGCATACTTCTTTGATTGATCAAATTCCTTTTCCAGATCTGTTGAACTCCATACCAAGAAAAAACTTAAGATCGCCAATATCTTTAATCGTAAAGCCTTGTGTAATGATGCTTTAGTATGTTCAATGAGTGCCAAGCTATTTCATGTTACCAACATATCATCCACATAGACTAAAATACCACACTGTATGTTTCTTACTTCGTGATGAATAATGAGTGATCCAAACATCTTTGAATAAAACCTGAGTTTAACGGTGATTCACACAACTTTAAATTTCACTATCTACTTGCTTGGTTAAGCCCATTAGGGATTTTGCAAGTCTACATACCATCCATTATACCACCCCCCTTGGCTTGAAAATCCCTCAGGTAATTGCATATATACCTCATCATGCAAATCATCCTGTAAAAATGCATTATAAACATCAAACTGATGAATAAGCGAGTTGTGTTGACCAGCCAAGGATAGAACTGTTCTCACGTACTCATCTTGACTACAGGGAAAAAAGTCTCATGAAAATCAAAACATTCCCTCTGAATATAACCCTTTGCTACAAGTCGAGCTTTAAATCTTTCAACATCACTATTTGACTTGATCTTAACCTTATAAACCCACTTACACCCAATGAGAACCTTCCCCGGAGGTAAAGGCACCAAGTCCCAAGTATGATTATCATGAAGAGCCTGTTTTTTTTCAGACTTCATGGTTTAACACATTTATCGTCTTTCATAGCTTCTCTAGAGGAAGAAGGCTCAAGAATTGGTGAAAAACACCTAGATAGTGTTGATGAGATGATGAAAAATTTGTATGAGAAACATAGTTGGATAAAGGATATAATGTAGAAGTGGAGGTAGGTTTGGTTACATAATCAGCCAACCATAGAGGAGGATGTGAAGTTCTTGTGGATTTTCTAGTAGGAAGGGAGACTGGAGTATGAACTAAATCAGGAGAGGTAGATATAGGGATTATAGAAGCAGGAACTGTAGGAGCATGTAGTAAAGGATCAGGTGGTTTAGGTGTAGTGTTAGGAAGAGTAGGATCTGACGCTACAAAAAAATATGGTTTAGAGAGAACATCAGGATAAGCAAAACTATCAGGCATAGTATGGACATTTGTGTTCATAGGTGCTTTAAAAAGAAATTGGTTCTCATGAAAAATAACATCCCTACTAAAAAAGAATTTTTGTTTTGCAAAATCATACAATATGTCACGATCGGAATCTAGACCCCAGACGAGACCAGCGTCGTTGACCTCTCAGAGATCGCTTGAGCACGATGCCTTGAACGTGAAAACAAGGCTCCTAGATTTTGAGGCACGACCGCCCTAAGATTTCAAACAAGCTACTTACGTCCATCTTACTTTACATAGGATAACTTTTAGCGGAAATTTTGAAACTACTTGTGTGTTTTTTACATACTTATAAAACATTCTAATTATACGTAGTTTCACATCATCAACTATCTAACATTAAGAGATAAGCAACTGAAAGAATAGTTCAATTCTTATTAAGTGTATAATTGCCAAAATGGCACCAATACATAGCTCTTTCTAACAACATGATTTTTGGAAGTCAAGTCAGAGGACTTTCCGAATCGAGATATGGTAAGCTTCAAAATTTTGATTAGGAAAGTCAATGAGCTTTCAGAATTTGGATTAGGAAAGTCAGTGAGCTTTCAAGATTTGGAATAGGAAAGTTATTCCATGAGAATAACATACATCATACATTTCACATTCGCACATAGCACATAAGATTTACACATAGCACATATCATATAGCTTACATCACACTTTTCATGTAGCGCATAACTTCTTTAATAACATTCATTCATATGACATGAGACCTCAGAATCATGGACTTAACATTAAAACATCCCATAAATGAGGGCTCAACAGATGGGACCTCAACTAGGGAGTCTTCATTAGCAAATAGAGAGTCTGCTTCGTTCATTCATACATGCTCCATTTCATTTCATTCATAGGCCAGTGTAAACACCAGCTGTACCTAGGATGTAGTTTAGGACTTTCATTAGGTTCGTTGTTGTAACGACCTGTTTAGTCGTTTTGAGCAGCAGATTTTATTTCTGGAAAAACTGACTGAGACGACGGATCCCACGACGGACCGTCATTGGCACGACGGACCGTCGAGGGGGTCTCGTTCCAAAACACTTAGAATTTTGAAATTTGGGTACTGAAATCGACTCTCTGAACTTCGTGACGGAATGGCAGGACGGACCGTCGTGGGAACGACGGACCGTCACACATCTTCCACAGAAATTAAGTCTCTGAACTTCGTGACGACATGGCAGGACGGACCGTCGTGGGCACGACGGACCGTCACAAACTCTTCAAGGAAATTGAGTCTCTGAATTTTGTGACGGAAGCAGCAGAACGGACCGTCGCAGGCACGACGGGCCGTCACAGGCTGCGTAATCCCAGGCTGGGTCGGATTTCTATTTAAGTTTTAAAGGGGCGTTTTGGACTATTCCTACTATAATTATAAATTTAGTGGGTTATTGTTAATAGTTTAATTACTTGGGGGTTAAAAGAGATAACCTTGAGTTAATTAGTGGGTTAATTCCTCATCTTTTATACTTAATTATATGCTAATTAGGGTAAAAGAAAGAGGGTTTGAATAAGAAAAATAGAAAGAACAAGGAGAGGGAAAGAATCGATCAAGAGAGAGAGGAACGAAGGGAAACGCAGCCTTGGGGAATTTGCTTGCTTGATCACGAATCTTCGGTGGAGGTAGGTTATGGTTTATGCAATTCGTAGTAAACTCTTAATAGCGAATGATATGTATTGGGTAGTATTGTAAACCCTTCTATATGCTTAATTGTATGCTTGCATGAATGTGATTATATTATTGTGATAAAATAAGCATGATGAAGCTATTGAATCCTAAATCTTGAAAAACCCTAATCTACTTTGTTAATGATGATGCCTTGGTATAAAAGAAGGCTTGATGAATAAAAGTAGTGAGATTAGGGGATCGGGTGTCACGTTCCGACACCAGGATAGTAATAGAGGATCGGGTGCCACGTTTCGGTACCAGGATAGTAATAGAGGATCGGGTGCCACGTTTCGATACCAGGATAGTATATAAGGATCTAAGTGTCACGTTCCGACACCAGGATAGTATATAGATCGGGTGCCACGTTCTGGTACCAGGATAGAATGAGGATCGGAGTGCCACGTTCCGGCACCAGGATAGTATATGGATCGGGTGCCACGTTCCGGTACTAGGATAGAATGAGGATCAGAGTGCCACGTTCCGGCACCAGGATAGAATATGGATCGGGTGTCACGTTCCAAAACCAGGATAGTATATAAGGATCGGAGTGTCACGTTCCGACACCAGGATAGTATATGGAGCGGAGTGTCACGTACCGACACGAGAGTAATAAAGATAATGAATCTTGAAAGATGTTAATATACTCAATTTTAATGAACCTATTTCCAAATGAGTATGGTATTGAGGCTTGAGTCCTCATGGGTGTACTTGGCGTTATTTATTAATGATTATAGTACTTGATATTGCTACAGATTGAGTATTGTAGTGATTTTATGATGTTATTTGATATATACTGTTTTCTATTTTGAGTTGGCCGATCATACCTACTCAGTACTTGTGTTTTGTACTGACCCCTACTTGTATGTTTCTTTCTTTGTTATTTGTGGAGTGCAGCAAACGTACCGTCGTCTTCAACTCAACCGCAACTCTAGTCAGTCTCCATTACACCGGATTTCAGGGTGAGCTAATGCTTCTAGCTTCGACTGGATCTTCTTTCTCATGTCTTGATGCCTTGAAGTTCTGGCATGGACTAGCTTTTTATTTATTCTAGCTTTCTAGACACTCTTAGATTTTAGAAATTTGAGGATAGATGTTCTTGTGATGATGACTTCCAGATTTTGGGGAATAATAGATGTTGAGTTTTTAGATGTTATTGAATTGATTTTCATTAATGAGTTTAAATCTTCCGCATTGTATATTGTTCATTATGTTTGTAATGTTGGGGTTAGATTGGTTGGTTCGCTCACATAGTAGGATAAGTGTGGGTGCCACTCGCAGCTCGGTTTTGGGTCGTGACAAACTTGGTATCAGAGCATTAGGTTCGTTGGTCTCATCACACAAGAACGAGTCAAGTAGAGTCTTAAGGAACGGTAGGGGGACGCCTTTACTTTTCTTTGAGAGGCTATAAGACTTTAGGAAAATTCCATTCTTTCTTTCTTTCGTGCTATTACTTGGATCCAATTGGTATCTAGGTGATACAAATTTGTATCTGACCATCTTCAATCTATTTCGCAGATGGTTAGAACTAGAGAAACGACTGCGCCAACACCAACACCGTCAAGACAAGAAGCGTCTCAGCTAGCCACTGGGGCTGTAGCTCGAAGAGGAGTAGTGGTGAGAGGCCGTGGATGAGGTCGTGGGAGGACGTCCTCTAGAGGAAGAGGACAAGCACCTAGACCATCTGTTACTAGGGCGGTGACTCCTCCACTAACTGAGGAAGTGGTAAGAGAGGGTGAGGAAGGGGAGAATGAACAAGTACAGAATGAGGGATTGCTACCCCATCCTACCCCAGAGATGATCAATCAGGTTCTTGCTTATCTTAGCGGGTTATCTGATCAGGGCCAGACACCTCCAGTGTTTTCTGCACCAGCACCTCAGGTTCCGGAGGTACAACATGCAGCTACTGTGGCTCCCCGCATGGATGCCTCATTGGAAATAGGCACGTTTCCTCGTCTGACTACAAGGCCTATAATGTCAAGTGATCAGCATGAACTTTTCAGTAAGTTCTTGAAATTGAAACCTCCAGTCTTCAAGGGTGCTGAATCTGAGGATGCCTACGATTTTCTGGTTGACTGTCATGAGTTACTACATAAAATGGGCATAGTGGAACGGTTTGACGTTGAGTTTGTGACCTATCAGTTTCAAAGGAACGCCAAAATGTGGTGGCGGTCACATGTTGAGTGTCAACCAACAGAGGCACCACCTATGACTTGGGCCTTATTCTCTAGCTTGTTTATGGAGAAGTATATCCCCCGGACTTTGAGGGATAGGAAGAGATGAGTTTTTGAGCCTAGAGCAAGGTAGGATGTCGGTTACTGCATATGAGGCTAAGTTTCGTGAATTATCCAGGTATGCCACCCAACTTTGTTTCAGTCCACAAGAGCGGATTCGCCGTTTTGTGAAGGGGTTGAGGTCAGAATTGCGGATTTCAGCCTTACAGTAGCGCTACGGCAAAATCCTTTCAAGAAGTGGTAGACTTCGTGATAGAGGTGGAAGGAGTGAAGCCAGATGACTTCACCATGGCATCGACATCAAAAAGGTTTCGAAAGGGAGGTGAGTTTAATGGTTCTTACTCTAGAGGACAGGGTTCAGGAGGTTACTCAGTTCGACCAATTCAGTCTTCACTACAGACTGTAGTTGGGGGTCCGCCGCAGACTGGTCAACACTTCTCTGAGTTTGGAGGTTATCCCCAGACTTCGTCATTCTCACAGAGACCTATGCTAGACCCCAGAGAATGTTATGGATGTGGGGAGACTAGACATATTAGGAGGAATTGTCCAAAACAGAGTTATAGACCCCCAATAGCTAGAGGTAAAGGTGGTCATGGTAGAGGCCGTTATTCTGGAGGACGTGGTGGCCGAGGTAATGGTGGTCACCAAAACGGCCGGGGTGACGGGCAAACTGGAGCCACTACAACACAACATGGTAGGGGCAACGGGCAGACAGGCGATAGGGCCCATTGTTAAGCTTTCCCCGGACGGCCTGAAGCGGAGACATCTGATGTTGTTATCACAGGTAATCTTTTGGTTTGTGATTTCATGGCTTCTGTATTGTTTGATCCTGGATCCACATTTTCTTATGTATCTTCTTCATTTGCTACTGGTCTTAATTTACATTGTGAATTGCTTGACATGCCTATTCGTGTTTCTACTCCGGTGGGTGAGTCTGTGATAGTTGAAAAAGTATATAGGTCTTGTCTGGTGACTTTTGTGGGGAGCAATACTCATGTAGACTTAGTTATTTTAGAGATGGTGGATTTCGATGTAATTCTGGGTATGACTTGGCTTTCTCCGAATTTTGCAATCTTAGATTGTAATGCTAAAACTGTGACGTTAGCCAAGCCTGGGACAGATCTGTTAGTGTGGGAGGGCGACTACACTTCCACTCCTGTTCGTATCATCTCCTTTCTTCGTGCTAAGAGAATGGTTAGTAAAGGGTGTTTAGCGTTCTTGGCACACCTCAGGAATGATACTACCCAAGTACCTTCAATTGAGTCGGTTTCGATAGTCCGTGAGTTTCAAGATGTATTTCCTACAGACCTTCCTGGTATGCCACCGGATAGAGATAATGACTTTGGCATTGATCGTGAACCGGGTACTCGCCCCATTTCTATACCCCCTTATAGAATGGCTCCCGCGGATTTAAGAGAGTTAAAGCCCCAACTTCAAGAGTTGTTGAGCAAAGGCTTTATTAGACCAAGTGCATCTCCTTGGGGTGCTCCTGTTTTGTTTGTGAAGAAGAAGGATGAAAGCTTTCGGATGTGCATAGACTACAGACAACTGAATAAGGTAACTGTTAAGAACAAGTATCCTCTTCCTCGCATTGATGATTTGTTCGATCAGTTACAAGGTGCTTGTACCTTCTCAAAAATCGACTTGAGATCTGGTTATCATCAATTGAAAATACGGGCAACGGATGTGCCCAAGACTGCTTTTTGGACCAGGTATGGGCATTATGAGTTCTTAGTGATGTCTTTTGGGCATACGAATGCCCATGCTGCTTTCATGAGCTTGATGAATGGGATTTTTAATCCATATTTGGATCTCTTTGTCATTGTATTCATTGATGATATATTGGTATACTCAAAGAGCAAGAAAGAACATGAGGAGCACTTGAGAATTGTATTAGAAATGTTGAGGGAGAAAAAGCTTTACGCCAAATTCTCCAAGTGTGAGTTTTGGCTAGATTCGGTGTCCTTCTTAGGACACGTAGTTTCTAAAGATGGGGTGATGGTGGATCTATCTAAGATTGAAGCAGTGAAGAATTGGGAGAGACCTACTAAGTGTCAGAAGTAAGGAGCTTTGTTGGTTTAGCTAGCTACTACCGCGCCGATTGTCAAGGGGTTCTCTCCCATTGCTTCCCAATTGACAAGCTTGACTAAGCAGAATGTTCCATTTGTATGGTCGGATGAATGTGAGGAAAGCTTCCAGAAGCTCAAGACCTTGTTGACTACTGCACCAATTCTTACCTTGCCAGTGGAAGGCAAGAATTTCATTGTTTATTGTGATGCATCCTATTCGAGTTTCGGTGCAGTGCTAATGCAAGAGAAGAACGTAATTGCTTATGCTTCAAGGCAATTAAAGGTGCATGAACGTAATTATCCGACCCATGATTTGAGTTGGGCCTGCGGTAGTATTCGCATTAAAGCAATGGAGACACTATTATATGGGGTTAAGTGTGAAGTCTATACGGATCATCGTAGCCTATAGTATGTCTTTACTCAGAAAGATTTGAATTTGAGACAGAGGAGATGGATGGATTTACTGAAGGACTACGATATCACTATTCTGTATCATCCGGAAAAGCTAATGTTGTGGCAGATGCTTTAAGTAGAAAGGCAGGAAGCATGGGAAGTCTAGCTCACTTGCAAGTTTCTAGACTCCCGTTGGCTAGAGAAATCCAAAACTTGGCTAATGACTTTATGAGGCTAGAAGTAAATGAGAAGAGAGGATTTTTGGCTTGTGTGGAGGCAAGATCTTCTTTTCTTGACAAGATCAAGGGAAAACAGTTTGATGATGAGAAACTAAGTCGAATTCGGGATATGGTGTTGCGAGGAGAGGCTAAAGAGGCAATAATTGATGAGGAAGGTGTTTTGAGGATTAAGGGAAGGGTATGTGTGCCCCGTGTGGATGATTTGATCCACACTATTCTTATAGAGGCTCATAGTTCCGAATATTCTATACATCCTGATGCAACCAAGATGTACCGTGACCTAAAGCAACACTTTTGGTGGAGTAGAATGAAGCGCGACATTGTTGATTTTGTTGCCAAGTGTCCAAATTGTCAACAAGTAAAGGATGACAACACACCAGAGGCCCGGAGGAACAGTTCAGAGAATGCCCATTCCTGAATGGAAGTGGGAGAGAATTGCAATGGATTTCGTGGTTGGTCTTCCAAAGACATTGGGTAAGTTTGATTCTATTTGGGTAATTGTGGACAGATTAACTAAGTCTGCTCACTTCATTCCGGTCAAGGTGACTTACAATGCAGAGAAGTTGGCCAAAATCTATATCTCAGAAATTGTTCAATTGCATGGAGTTCCACTCTCCATCATATCAGATAGAGGTACACAGTTTACTTCTATGTTTTGGAGAACATTGCATGCGGAATTAGGTACTAGGTTGGACCTTAGTACTGCATTTCACCCCCAGACCGATGGTCAGTCTGAGCGAACGATTCAGGTGTTGGAAGATATGCTTCGTGCATGTGTGATAGAATTTGGTGGTCATTGGGAGAACTTCTTACCCTTAGCGGAGTTTTCATACAATAATAGCTATCACTCAAGTATTGACATGGCCCTATTTGAAGCATTGTATGGGAGGAGATGTAGGTCTCCCATTGGTTGGTTTGATGCATTTGAGGTTAGACCTTGGGGTACTGATCTTTTGAGAGATTCATTGGAGAAAGTGAAATCTATTCAAGAAAAGATTTTAGCGGCGTAAAGTAGGCAAGGAGTATGCAGATCGAAAGGTTAGAGACTTGGAGTTTATGGAGGGTGAGCAAGTCTTGCTGAAGGTTTCGCCATGAAAGTGGTGATGCGGTTTGGTAAAAGAGGTAAGCTAAGCCAAGGTATATTGGACCATTTGAAGTACTTAAGCGAGTAGGGGAGGTGGCTTATGAATTATCCTTGCCTCCAGGGCTGTCAGGAGTGCATCCGGTATTTCATGTGTCCATGTTGAAAAGATACCATGGGGATGGAAACTACATCATTCATTGGGATTCAGTTCTGCTTGATGAGAATTTGTCTTATGAGGAGGAACCTGTTGCTATTTTAGATAGAGAGGTCCGCAAGTTGAGGTCGAGGGAGATTGCATCCATTAAGGTTCAATGGAAGAATCGGCCGGTTGAAGAGTCCACTTGGGAGAAGGAGGCAGATATGAGGAGGAACCTGTTGCTATTTTAGATAGAGAGGTCCGCAAGTTGAGGTCGAGGGAGATTGCATCCATCAAGGTTCAATGGAAGAATCGGCCGGTTGAAGAGTCCACTTGGGAGAAGGAGGCAGATATGCAACAAAGATACCCACACTTGTTTACGGATTCAGGTACTCCTTTTCGCCCTTGTTTCTTTTCTTGTGATCGTTCGAGGACCAACAATGGGTAAATTGGTATCTATTGTAACGACCTGTTTAGTCGTTTTGAGCAGCAAATTTTATTTCAGGAAAAACTGACTGAGACGACGGATCCCACGACGGACCGTCATGGGCACGACGGACCGTCGAGGGGGTCTCGTTCCAAAACACTTAGAATTCTGAAATTTGGGTACTGAAATCGACTCTCTGAACTTCGTGATGGAATGGCAGGACGGACCGTCGTGGGCACGACGGACCGTCACACATCTTCCACAGAAATTAAGTCTCTGAACTTCGTGACGACATGGCAGGACGGACCGTCGTGGGCACGACGGACCGTCACAGACTCTTCAAGGAAATTGAGTCTCTGAACTTTGTGACGGAAGCAGCAGGACGGACCGTCGCAGGCACGACGGGCCGTCACAGGATGCGTAAACCCAGGCTGGGTCGGATTTCTGTTTAAGTTTAAAGGGGCGTTTTAGACTATTCCTGCTATAATTATAAATTTAGTGGGTTATTGTAATAGTTTAATTACTTGGGGGTTAAAAGAGATAACCTTGAGTTATTGTGGGTTAATTTTTATTCCTCATCTTTTATACTTAATTATATGCTAATTAGGGTAAAGAAAGAGGGTTTGAATAAGAAAAATAGAAAGAACAAGAGAGGGAAAGAATCGATCAAGAGAGAGAGGAACGAAGTAAAACGCAGCTTGGGAATTTGCTTGCTTGATCACGAATCTTCGGTGGAGGTAGGTTATGGTTTATGCTATTCGTAGTAACTCTTAATAGCGAATGATATGTATTGGGTAGTATTGTAAACCCTTCTATATGCTTAATTGTATGCTTGCATGAATGTGATTATATAATTGTGATAAAATAAGCATGATGAAGCTATTGAATCCTAAATCTTAAAAAACCCTAATCTATTTTGTTAATGATGATGCCTTGGTATAAAAGAAGGCTTCATGAACGAAAGTAGTGAGATTAGGGGATCAGGTGTCACGTTCCGACACCAGGATAGTATATGAGGATCGGAGTGTCACGTTCCCACACCAGGATAGTATATGGATCGGGTGCCACGTTCCGGTACCAGGATAGAATGAGGATCAGAGTGCCACGTTCCGGCACCAGGATAGTATATGGATCGGGTGCCACGTTCCGGTACCAGGATAGAATGAGGATCGGAGTGCCACGTTCCGGCACCAGGATAGAATATGGATCGGTGTCACGTTCCGACACCAGGATAGTATATGAGGATCGGAGTGTCACGTTCTGACACCAGGATAGTATATTGGAGCGGAGTGTCACGTACCGACACGAGAGGAATAAAGATAATGAATCTTGAAAGATGTTAATATACTCAATTTAATGAACCTATTTCCCCCAAATGAGTATGGTACTGAGGCTTGAGTCCTCATGGTGTACTTGGCGTTATTTATTAATGATTATAGTACTTGATATTGCTACACATTGAGTATTGTAGTTGATTTTATGATGTTATCTGATATATACTGTTTTCTATTTTGAGTTGGCCGATGATACCTACTCAGTACTTGTGTTTTGTACTGACCCCTACTTGTATGTTTCTTTCTTTGTTATTTGTGTAGTGCAGCAAACGTACCGTCGTCTTCAACTCAACCGCAACTCTAGCCAGTCTCCATTACACCGGATTTCAGGGTGAGCTAATGCTTCTAGCTTGGACTGGATCTTCTTCCTCATGTCTTGATGCCTTGAAGTTCCGGCATGGACTAGCTTTTTGTTTATTCTAGATTTCTAGACACTCTTTGATTTTAGAAATTTGAGGATAGATGTTCTTGTGATGATGACTTCTAGATTTTGGGGAATAATAGATGTTGAGTTTTTAGAAGTTATTGAATTGATTTTCATTAATGAGTTTAAGTCTTCCGCATTGTATTTTGTTCATTATGTTTGTAATGTTGGGGTTAGATTGGTTGGTTCGCTCACATAGTAGGATAAGTGTGGGTGCCACTCGCGGCTCGGTTTTGGGTCGTGACAGTTGTGCAATGACGAAGAATGACCTAATGTCATTACTTCAATCTAACTCACCTTTTCATTATCCTATCCTAACACCTTTGGTATCAATCATTTCAGTATGTGCATCATTTGAAGCTGACCTTATTCATTCATTGGGAACTTTAACTTTAACCGACATAGATCATGTGAGCATCATGAAATCTAGTGTCTCCCCCACACCGAAAAGAGGTGAAATCACCGGCCAAAGTGACCCAAAATATGCTAGCGTACATGGGAATTTAACCCCGCCAGATCCCTATATTGGTTGTATAGGTTCGAAGACTAGGAGATGTAAGGATACCAATACCTGGCAAGTCGGACAATCTCATCTCATGAGAGTTACGTGAACCTACGCCCTTCCCAAAAGAAGGCATCACCGCTCATAGCTAGTCTGTCGGTGATCAAAATAAATTTCCATTATATTCGTCTCATACATCGTGGAAGATGGATTCTAGTATGAGGACATCATAGCTCATTAGATGATTTCCTATCTCATCATTAGTATTGAGTGTGTTAAGCTCAATACTCTCATTAGAGTGTTCATAAAGACTGGTCTCTTCATTATCTTATACTTTCATAGGTGAGTATGTATTGGTAACATTTACTTAGGCTCATTTGAGATTGATCTCATCATTTACGTTAGCCACATATCATGTTGTCACCACATTCATTATCATTAGCAACTTTTCTTTTCATAGTTACTCACCTCTTATTACGTGAATGTTCATTTCATCATATGTCAATGTACTTGGCCATTTATTGTGTTTCATACCCTTACTTAACCCTTCTAGGGTTTCATCATTTCATTGTTCATTTCATCATTTCATTGTTCAACTCATCATATGCCAATGCACTTGGCCATTTAGTGTATCTTACACTCATACTTAACCCTTCTAGGGTTCATCATTTCATTACATACATCTTAGGTTCACTTACTTTGGAACGTATATTAGACTTATGTGTCTATACATACATGTCATGGGGCATCATTCATATTTCGTTAAGTTATTCATACATTCCTAAGATTATGTAGTACAAGACTTATGTATCTTGTATATATTCCAAGATCTTGATTTGATCTAAGTAGGTGACATTATTCTTGGATATTTTGTTCAGGTATGACTTATGTATCAATACTGAAGTTTGGGCAAGGGAACCCAAGTTCAAATCTCTTGTATAACACTTGACATTTTCATTGATTTTATTTTTGATCTCCATGATATTGGGACTCTATTCTCTACTTGGTTTTCCTATTAACTTGGCCGAAGGGTTGTGGGTTCGAACTCCTACAATACCTTTTTATTTTTCATTAAGATCACATTGCTCATTTTCGCCCAAACCAAGAGGTTGTGGGATCAAACCCCCACAACCTCTTTTATTTTTTTTTTATTTCGCTGGAATAGGGAGGTTTTTGGTTTGAACCCCCACATCCTCCTTATTTTAATTTAAATTCACTAGAGGCTGTGAGGTGGTGGGTTCAAACCCCCACAACAACCTAATTTTTTTTATTTAAATTTTGCTAGGCTAAGCGTTTTTGGTAATGAGGTTGTGGGATCGAGCCTCCACAGCCTCACCTCATTTTTTTCTTAATAATTTTGCTCCTCTCCTTACTATCCCTGAGGTCGTGGGTTCGATTCCCACGCCTCACACACTTCTTTTTATTTGATTCTCTTCTTTCACTCGCTATCTGGAGGTCGTGGTTTAATTCCCACGCCTCCCATTTAATTAAATCATTCCTTTCCTTTCTCAACTAGTAGCCAGGTTCAATTCCCCCCAGCCCTGTTTTATTTTCCTTTCTTGCAAAAACCGGTGGCCAAGTTCGATTCCCTCCAGCCCCATTTTCTTTTCCTTTCTCGCGAAAAACCAGAAGTTAAAGGATGAGGTCACGGGTTTGAATCCTGGTGGCTTCACCTCTATTAAATGTATTAAATTTCTAGATTTCAACCCCCTTTTTGAACGAAATATAAAGTGCACTAAGCTGGAAATTTATTCAAAATTTTTAGCTTCCATTCATCAACTATTTCATGTTAGTTTCTTAGGACATTTCACCAAGCATTTAGTGTGTAGTTACGTGTAGTTTAGGGGTTACATTAGTCAAGCGTTTTCACTTAAAATTTGTAACTTCACACACCATATGAACATCACATGTGCACAATTTTAGCACATAAAATACAAAAATTAACATGCCTTTGCACAGCTCTAAACGGTGACCAACTTCACTGCCACACATACACACAGACATATCACTTTTTCACATGATTTCAAAAAACATAATCTTTATTCACAAATTTTTGAACATGCATACGTAAACATAAACATCACGAAAGCACATTTCATCCCTACTTTGTACCAGCAAACATACCCAACCTTAAGTTCAATGGGATATAGTGACAGGGACATGCAAGAGGGGAACAATCCTAGTTTTCAGAGTGAATATCTTGAATCTTCAGGGGTCTCTTGGGAACGAAACCAAGATGAAAGAAACCATACCTTTATTGATGTTCAAACGATGAATTTGCTGCCCAAAACTCTCTAAAAAATCTGTCCAAATTACCTCAACGTCCACACCACTCAACGAACAACTTCTCTTTGCCTTGATGTTTTTGGTTGCTTTGTTCTTCTTAAAATTTCATGTTAGTTCTTCAAGTGTGAAGACCTCTTGATGTTATTGTTGTTTTTGGCAGAACCAACGTGAGGGAGAGAATGATGAACGTGAGAGAGAGATCATGAGAGAGAGAGAGTAGTGAAACAATAGGAGTTTTAGTTTTGGAATTAGTTAAACTAGGACTCCTTATTAAATTAAATAAAAATCTGATTTAATTAGCTTAGTGAAAGGACCATTTTGCCCTTAAAATTTTAGATTTTAAATAATAAATAAATCACCTTAAGTATTTATCATATTCATTTTTTTAGGGTTGTTACATTATCCCCTCTTTAGGAACATTCGTCCCCGAATGACACTACCACTACACCTCATAATGCCAATCAGATCATAACATAATCACTATGCACAGTGAAGCAACGGCAACAAAATACAGATAGATAAGGAAACATAGACTTAAGAGTAGGAAATCTAACCTCAAGAGCTTAAAAGATGAGGGTAGCGAGATTTCATGTCGGCCTCAGCCTCCAACGTAGCCCCATCAACAAGATGATTTCTCCACAATACCTTCACTGTTGAAATCTCCTTGTTTCTCAGCCGCTTGACCTGTCTGTCTAAGATCTCAAAAGGTACCTCCTCATAAAACAAGTCTTCATCAACCCCCAAACCTTCCACAGGTAGGATCGATGTTTGATCACTTAGGAACTTCTTCAACATAGAGACATGAATGACTGGATGGACAGAAGCTAACTTTGCAGGCAATGCTAACTCATAGGCCACCTCACCCACATATTGTAGGATCTCATATGGCCCAACATACCTCAGTCTCAGCTTCCCTTTTCTACCAAATCTCATCACTCCTTTCATATGTGATATCTTCAAGTAAACCTGGCACCAACCTCAAATTCTAAGGGTCGCTTTGTGTTTTGTGCGTATGAGTTCTGTCGGCTGTAAGCAAAAGCCAACCTGTCCCTAATCAATCTAACCTTCTCTAAGGCCTCATGAATGATATCTGGACCCAAAATGGATGACTTTCCAACCTCGAACCACCCGACTGGAGACCTACACATCCTACCATACAGTGCCTCAAATGGTGTCATCCCAATGCTGGAGTGATAACTATTATTATACGAGAACTCTATCAAAGGCAGATGGTCATCCCAGCTACCTTTGAATTCAATAAAACACGCTCTAAACATTTCCTCCAATGTCTGAATGGTTCGCTCTGCCTGCCCATCAGTCTAAGCATGAAAGGTAGTACTAAGCTTCACCTGCGTGCCCAAGCTTTTCTGGAAATATCTCCAGAAATGTGAAGTAAACTGAGATCTTCTATCTGAAATGATAGACAGAGGAATCCCATGCCACCTCAAAATCTCATCAATATAAAGTCTCGCATAATCCTCGGCTTTGTAGGTAGACTTCACAGGGATAAAGTGCACATACTTAGTCAATCTGTCCACAATAACCCATATGGGGTCATGTTGCCTCCTAGTTCTCGGAAGATCAACCACGTCGTCCATGTTAATGGCCTCCCACTTCCAGGTTGGCACCTCAATAATCTGAGTCAGACCACCAGGCTTAAGATGCTTTGCCTTAACCTGGTGATAATTAGGAAACTTAGCCACATATTGTGCAATATCCTTCTTCATACCATCCAACCAATAGATCTGCTCAAGATCATGATACATTTTGGTGGAACCTGGATGTATGGAATATCTGGAACCATGGTCATCTTCCACAATCCTGGTCCGTAAATCATCCACATCTGGTACACACAGCCTATCCTGGTATCTAAGTATGTCATCACCTCCTAAAGAGAAAGACTCATTCATTTTTAACAACAATGAGTCCTTCAGCTCCATCAACATGGGATCAAGATGCTGAACCTTCTTAACTTCAACTACCAAGGATGATTCAGAACTAGGATGGACTGAAACACCCCCACTAGTAGAGTCAACCAATCGCACACCTAGTTTGGCCAGTCTGTGTACCTTTTTTGCCAACTCATTCTTCTCGTCCTCAATGTGGACTATACTCCCCATGCTCATTGTGCTCAAAACATCAGCCACAACATTAGCCTTACCCTGATGGTAGTGCACATTCATGTCATAATCCTTCAACAGCTCCAACCTTGTCCGCTGACATGGATTCAACTTCCTCTGTGTGAACACGTACTGGAGACTCTTATTATCTGTGAACACATCCACATGCACTCCATACAGATAATGCCTCCACAGTTTCAGTGCAAACACCACAGCTGCCAACTCCAGGTCATGAGTGGGATAATTCTTCTTATGAACCTTGAGCTATCTGGAAGCATAGGCTATCACCTTACTAGCCTGCATAAGAACACAACCCAAACCAACCCTAGATGTATCACAACAGACAGTGTAATTCTTAACACTCTTAGGCAAAGTAAGCACTGGGCTGACGTGATTCTGTCCTCGAGCTCCTGGAAACTCTTCTCACAAGTTTCCGTCCATTAAAACTTGATTTTCTTCTTCGTCAAAGTTGTAAGTGGGACAGCAATGGAAGAAAAGCCCTCCACAAACCTGCGGTAGTAACCATCCAATCCCATAAAGCTACATATATCAGTGGGAGTAAGATGCTTTGGCCAGTTCTTAACAACCTCAGTCTTCTTGGGGTCCACCTTTACACCCTGATCAGACACAACATGACCCAGGAAGGTCACTGATCTTAGACAAAATTCACACTTGCTGAATTTGGCATACAATTAATGTTGTCTAAGTACATTCAAGGTTAGTCTCAAATGTCGTTCATGCTCTTCTTCGATCTTAGAGTAGATGAGAATGTCATCAATGAATACTATGACGAAAGATTCAAGGTATTCACGGAAGACTCTATTCATGAGATTCATAAATGTAGAAGGTGCATTCGTGAGACCAAATGACATAACCAAGAACTCATAATGACCATAACGGGTACGAAAGGCCATCTTTGGGATACCTCCATCCCTAACCCTAAGCTGATGGTACCCTGAACGAAGATCAATCTTAGAGAAGAAACTAGACCCTTGGAGTTGATTGAACAAATCATCTATTCTTGGAAGTGGATACTTACTCTTTATAGTGACTTTGTTGAGCTGCCGATAATCGATACACATTCTAAGGGTCCCATCTTTCTTCTTTACAAACAACACTGGAGCGCCCCACGGGGATATGCTAGGTTGAATGAAACCCTTATTAGTGAGATTTTTTAACTGCAGCTTCAAGTCTTTGAGTTTTGCTGAAGCCATACTATAAGAAGGAATTGAGTTTGGTTTAGTATCGGGTTCTAAGTCGATACCAAAGTCAATCTCTTGAAGGGGAGGGACTCCAGGAAAATCTTCAGGAAACACATCTAGGAACTCATTGACTGAGTCTATGGAAGGAATGTCATAACCTAAATCATTAACACTTACAAGATGACATAGTAACCCCTTGGACATCATTTTATTGGCCTTAAGATTTGAAATCAAGGGATTGCAACGACTCGAATTGTACCCCTCCCAGACTAACTCTTCTTCCTCATGGAAGCGAAATCACACCACTCTACTATGACAGTCCAAGCAAGCATAACAACTTTGAAGCCAGTCCATGGCAAGAATAATATCAAAGTCATGCATGGGTAACTTAATCAAGTTTGCACACATAGTCTTACAACTTATAACTATTGGGCAATCCTTGAATACTCCATCAGTTCTTACATTTTCTCCTAAAGGCATACTAACCACTATAAGATCATGCAGAACTTTAGGTAGTATTTCAAATGTAAGGGCAAGCAGAGGAGTCACAAAGGAAAGAGTAGACCTTGGATCAAGTAAAGCATAAACAGAAGTTTAGAATACTTGCAGTATACCTGTGACTAAATCAGCGTACTTCTCCTGGTCCTCCCTGCCCTTCAGGGCATAGATTCTGTTCCTCTTGGGAGGCTCGGCTGCTGCTGCACTCTATAGGTTAGGCCTATCCTGACATTACCTCCAGTCTAACCTCTGTTATGTGGACAGTCTCTAACCATGTGTCTTTTACCACAACCGAAGCAGGTATTAGTGCCCTGTCTGCACTCTCCACTGTGAGCTCGGCCACAATTAGCACAGTTCTTCTTAGGACGCTGCATCTCACCACCATTTCCCTCTAGGGTTCAAGTTTTCCTTCTCTAGGTGTTATATTACACTGAGAGTTAGAATTCCCAGAACTCTGTTGCCCCTTCTTGAACCTAGGCTGCTCACGGACGCCAAAATTGTTTCTGTGGCCTCCATGGCTGGGACATGCCTGATCTTGAGGCCTAGGCCTCGTAACATCACGAACACCTCTCTTCATGTGCCTGTCCTCTACCTGATGGACATGCACTATCAACCTGGAAAGGTCCATATTGTCATGGAGCATCGCATACCGACACTCCTCCTCTAGGTCTCCATTGATTCCCGTGAGGAACCTACTCATCTCATCCTTGCTGCTCGAAACCAAGGAAGTAGAATACCTGGATAATTTCAACAAAGCTAAGTACTCTCCTCATTCTTGCCGTTAAATATTGTCTTGAACAGCTCCCAAGTGACTGACACTCCGCCCAAAACGCAGTTATCTTGCCACATCTTGCACCAAGTCTGTACAACATCCTTGAGCTAATAGGAAGTCAGCTCAGCCTTCTTAATATATGTGGCCCCCATAGACTCCAGAATCTTAGGTACTTCATCCACAAACTCCTAAGGATCCTCTGATGTCTTAGACCCTGTGAAAATAGGAGGGTTCATCCTCGTGGAGTCTCGCAGCCTATCAGCCATGCTGCGAACCGCTGGGTTTTCTCTCTGAACATCCTACCGATTGACTTGGGCAGTCATAGCCTGAGTCTGTATCGTAATGGATTGTGCCATCTTAGCCAGATATGCCCTCGCCTCAGCATCAGTCAACCCAACTGGAGCCTGGGGTAGATTTTGATTAACCTAGCGGCTGCTCCTCCCCTCCTCTGACCCTTAGCTCTCCAAGTGTTCATTCTCCGAAAAAAAACAAGGATTGATGTTAGACACGCTCATAACACCAAGAAATCTGACATTAGGAAAAGCATGATAAGATCAGAACAAGGGAAATTTTTCTACGCATCATGCAGTCTCTAATCCAGGATAGTGGTGCACTTAACTACCATGACTTAGAAACTATTCAATGTGGTTGATGCGAACTTATTATCCTCAGAATTTAACCTCACTCTGATACCAACTTTGTCACGACCGAAATCTAGACCCCAGATGAGACCGCCATCGTTGACCACTCAGAGGTCGCAGACAAGCCTACTTGTGTTATTCTTACTTTTACATAGGTTAATTTTTAGCAGAAAATTTAAAACTACTTGTTTTTTTACATACTTATAAAAACATTCTCATTAATACGTAATTGTTCACCATCAACCATCTAATATTAAGAGATAAGCAACTGAAAGAAATAGTTCAATTCTTATTAAGTGTATAATTGCCAAAATGGCACCAATACATAGTATGAATACAGTAAAGAAACACTAGTGGAACATGCTCCACAAGCTCAACTCTAAAACTAAGATAAAATATAAAACAGCAGCATCCTCGAAAATATAACCTACCAAAGAGGGATGAATGCTGAACTTCTGGATAACTACAACGAAGATTCTGTGGCTCTATCGTCCACCTGTGCCTGCACCTAAAATAGTAGAGTTTGTATAGGGTTAGTACACAATTGTACTAAGTATGGGTACATGCAAGTACACACCAAGAAAATGCATGAGAAAGAATAGCTCTTTCCTAACAACATGATTTTTGAAGTTAAGTCAGTGGACTTGCCAAATTGAGATTTGGCATGTTTCCAAATTTGGATTAGGAAAGTCAATAAGAATTCCAAATTTGGATTAGGAAAGTCAATGAGATTTCCAGATTTGGATTAGGAAAGTTATGCCATGAGAATAACATACATGATACTTTTCACATTTGCACATAGCACATAACATTTACACATAGCACATATCATATAGCTTACAACACACTTTGCATGTACCACATAACTTCTTTAATATCATTCATTCATATGCAATGAGACCTCAGAATCATGGACTTAACATTAAGACATCCCAGAAATGAGAGCTCAACAGATGGGACCTCAACTAGGGAGTCTTCATTAGCAAACACAGAGTCTTCTTCGTTCATTCTTACATACTCCATTTCATTTCATTCATAGGCTAGTGTAAACACCAGTTATACCTAGGATGTAGTTTAAGACTTTCATTAGGTTCGTGGTGCAATGACCAAGAATGACCTAATGTCATTACTTGAATCTAACTCACCTTTTGATTATCCTATCATAATATCTTTGGTATCATTCATTTCATTATGTGCATCATTTTAGGTTGGCCTCATTCATTCATTGGAAAATTTAACTTTAACCGACATAGATCATGTGAGCATCATGAAATCCAGTGTCTCCCCCACACTGAAAAGAGGTGGAATCACCAGCCAAAGTGACCCAAAACATGCTAGCGTACATGGGAATTTAATCACGCTAGATCCCTCTATTGGTTGTATAGGTTCGAAGACTAGGAGATGTAAGGAGACCCATACCCGGCAAGCTGGACACTCTCATCTCATTAGAGTTACGTGAACATCCGCCCTTCCCTAAAGAAGGCATCACCGCTCATAGCTAGTCTATGAGTGCTCAGTATAAAGTTCCATTACATTCATCTCGTACGTCGTGGAAGCTGGCTTCTAGTATAAGGACATCATAGCTCATTAGATAATTTCTCATGTCATCATTAGTATTGAGTGTGCTAAGCTCAATACTCTCATTAGAGTGTTCCTAGAGACTGGTCTCTTCATTATCTTACACTCTCATAGGTGAGTACGTATTGGTAACATTTACTTAGGCTCATTTGAGATTGCTCTCATCATTTACATTAGCCTCATATCATGTTGTCACCACATTCATTATCACTAGCAACTTTGTTTTTTCATAGTTACTCACCTCTTATTACGTGAAATGTTCATTTCATCATATGCCAATGCTATTGGACATTTAGTGTGTTTCACACCCTTACTTAACCCTTCTATTTCATTGTTCATTTTATCATTTCATTATTCATATCATCATTTCATTGTTCATATCATCATATGCCAATGCTCTTAGCCATTTAGTGTATCTAATACTCATACTTAACCCTTTTAGGGTTCATCATTTTATTACATACATCTTAGGTTCACTTACTTTGGAACGTATGTTAGACATATGTGTCTATACAACAAGCCATGGGGCATCATTCATAGTTCGTTAAGTGATTCATACATTTCTAAGATTATGTAGTACAAGACTTACTTGTATATATGCCAAGATCTTGATTTTATCTAAGTAGGTGGCATTATTCTTGGATATTTTGTTCAGGTATGACTTATGTATCAATACGGATGTTTAGGCAAGGGAATATCCAAGTTAGAATCTATTGTACAACACTTTACATTTTTATTGATTTTATTTTTAATCTCCATGATATTGGGATTCTAAATTAAACCCCAACATTAATAATATTCTTTAATTCTCTACTTTTTTTCCTATTAAAAAATTGGCGAAGGGTTGTGGGTTCGAACCCCCACAATACCTTTTTATTTTCATTAGCATCACATTGCTCATTTTCGCCCAAACCAAGAGGTTGTGGGATCAAACCCCCCAACCGCTTTTATTTTTGTTATTTGTTTCGCTGGAATAGGGAGGTTGTGGGTTCGAACCCCCACAACCTCCTTATTTTAATTTAATTTCGCTAGAGGCTGTGAGGTGGTGGGTTCAAACCCCCACAACCTCCTATTTTTTTATTTAAAGTTTGCTAGGCTAAGCGTTTTATGGTAGTGAGGTTGTGGGATCGAGCCCCCACAGCCTCACCTCATTTTTTCCTTAATTAATTTTGCTCCTCTCCTTACTATCATTGAGGTCGTGAGTTCAATTCGCACGCCTCACACTTTCTTTTTCTTAATTCTCTTCTTTCACTCGCTACCTAGAGGTAGTGGGTTTGATTCCCACGCCTCCGATTTAATTAAATCATTCCTGTCCTTTCTCAACCAGTAGCCAGGTTCGATTCCCCCCAGCCCCATTTTCTTTTCCTTTCTTGCAAAAACTAGTAGCCAAGTTCGATTCTCCCCAGCCCCATTTTCTTTTCCTTTCTCGCGAAAACCAGTCGCCAAGTTTGATTTCCCCCAGCCCCATTTTCTTTTCCTTTCTCGCGAAAACCAAAAGTTAAAGGATGAGGTCAAAGGTTCGAATCCTGGTGGCCTCACCTCTTTTAAATGTATTAAATTTCCCGATTTCAACCCCCCTTTTGAATGAAATTTAAAGTACACTAAGCTGGAAATTTATACAAAATTTTTAGCTTCCATTCATCAACCATTTTATGTTAGTTTCTTAGTGCATTTCACCTAGCATTTAGTGTGTAGTTAGGTGTAGTTTAGGGGTTATATTAGTCAAGCGTTTTCACTCAAAATTTATAAATTCACACACCATATGAACATCAAATTGTGCACAACTTTATCACATAAAATAAAATATTTGACATGCCTTTGCACACCTCCAAGCAATGACCAACTTCACTGCAACACATACACACACACATCACTTTTTCACATGATTTCGAACAACATAATCTTTATTCATAAATTTTTGAACATGCATACGTAAACATAAACATCACGAAAACACATTTCATCCCTACTTTGTACCAGCAAACATACCCAACCTAAAGTTCAATGGGAGCTAGTGACAGGGACATGCAAGAGGGGAACAATCCTAGTTTTCGGAGTGAATATCTTGAATTTTAAGGGGTCTCTTGGGAAGGAACGAAGAGGAAAGAAACTCATATTGTTATTGATGTTCAAACGATGAATTTTCTGCCGAAAACTCTATTCTAAATTAGTCCAAGTTACCTCAACGTCCACACCACTCAACGAACAACTTCTCTTTGCCTTGACATTTTTGGTTGCTTTGTTCTTCTTAAAATTTCATGTGAGTTCTTCAAGTGTGAAGAACTCTTGATATTATTGTTGTTCTTTTTTGTTTTTGGATGAACCAACGTGAGGGAGAGAATGATGAACGTGAGAGAGAGTAGTGAATTAGTTAAACTAGGACTCTTATTAAATTAGATAAAACCCTGATTTAATTAGCTTAGTGAAAGGACCATTTTGCCCTTAAAATTTCAGATTTTAAATAATAAATAAATCACCTTAAGTATTTATCCTATTCATTTTTTTGGGTTGTTACACAATATGTAACCCTTAGTCACACTGGAATATCCCGTGAAAATTGCTTTCACTACCCTAGAAGCAAATTTATCTACTTTATGCAGAATGCTACCATAACATAAACAACCAAAGGTCCTCAAATGTTAAAATAAGGCTTTTTGTGAAAGAAAACTTCAAAAGGTGACTTATCTACAAGTAGCTTAGATGGAAGTCTATTGATGATATATATTGCAGTAAGAATGCAATGACCCCATAATTTGAGAGGAACACCACTCTGAAATCTAAGTGCCTTTGCAACCTCTAGTAAATGCATGTGCTTCCTCTCAGCTACACCATTCTGCTAAGGTGTGTAGGCACAATTTCTATAATGCACAATTCCTAGATCTTTAAGTAGAGTTGTAATTGATCATTAAAAAATTCTCCACCATTATCTGTTCTAATTCCCTGAACTGAGGCATTGAACTGAGTAAGTACCAACTGTAAAAATTATTAGTGAACTGCCAGTACATCAGTCTTGAACTTTAACAGAAAAATCCAAGTAATTCTTGAGAAGTCATCAACAACGGTAAGAAAAGACTTGTTTCCGTCAAAAGTCTGAGTATTATAGGGACCATATACAGCAAAATTCAATAAAGCAAAAGCTCTATCTGATCTAGTATCACAATTGGCAAAGGAAGCCTAGTATGTTTACCCAATGGACATATTTCACATTTATCTATAACAATCTTGCGAGCATCTATTGTATGACCACAAACATCCTTCACTGACTTTATTGAAGCATGAGTTATCCCTTGTATCATCACAAACTGTGAAGCCTTTTGGATATACATTTGAGCCTTGTTGTGTTTATTTTGTGGCACCATCCTGTAAATACTATCATGTTCCTTACAAATCTTCTTCAGTTGCCCAGTCAAAAGGTCCTAGAATAAGCAAAATCCAGAATAGAAGGACACAAAACAATGAAGTTCTCTAGTTAACTGTAATACAGACAATAAATTATGATGGATATCAGGGACATACAGGATATTTTTCAATTCTCATGTATCACTAATTCAACTACATCATGTATGAGTAACTAATGGAACACCTCCATGTGGCAAATGAAATTTCCTATTATAGTCTGTTTTAATAATTTCACATCATTTAAATTAGTCAAGCTAGAAGACATGTGATTAGTTGCTCCACTATCAACTATCCACTTAAAATCTCATATGTCAGTTATAAGAGTGTGTGTATGACCTGCCAGACCTGTCATATTAGCATGTTGATCATATTCAGTGTGTTTTCACGTTGTTCATCTATAAGATGAGGAGCCCTTGGAAGTTCTCTTGTTGTCATTTTGTCAAGTATTTCTCTTTTGTTTATGATCCCAGATGACATATTTGATGTGCATTCTCAGCTTGAACATTGTAGCGGTATTCAAGTTATCCTTCTTATTAAATTTTCAGTCTTCTTGATATCCGATTAGCTTGAAACAATTCCTTCTCACATGTACTTTATTCTTACAATAATCACATTGTAGATCCCAATTCTTCTTCCTTTTCAGGTACTCTTGACTTAAAAATTGTTGACCTGCTCCCTAGGATGCTAAGAATTATCACTTACTCTTGTCATAAGTTTTGCTAAATCAGTTCCCTCTCCATTAACAGAACTGCTAGAAGAACTACCTAGACTTCGCTAACTATCTCGTTCAACAAGCATTGAATATTCTTTGTTCAAACTGGGAGTTGGTTCAATCATCAAAATCTGACTTCTCGATTGATGATACGTCTCATTCAACCCCTTTAAAAATTGTATCAACTTTTTTTTGTAGCATATGAGCACAAAAATCCTTAGATTTAGGGCAATCACATGGTGGAGGAACAATACTATTAAATTCATCCCCAAGATTACGTAATTTTGAGAAGTAAACAGGAATACTATAACTTTCTTGCACTAAACAGCTATGTATATATGTAATTGATAGATTTGTGAAGTATTCACCTTGTCAAAACGTTCAAGAAGATCATCCCAAATTGCCTTTGAACTAGTAGCATACATGATTCCTGTGGTAATTCTGGTGTTATCGAGCTCTTGATTCATCCGTGTACAATAGCATTACATTGATCCCATTGATGACCTAGATTTGCTTGACTATACATCGATCCCATTGATGACCTAGATTTGCTCCAAAATCCTCTTTCTTCCTGCAGGTTCCATTTATGTTCCCTAGTTTATTTTTTACAATCAATTGAATCATCTAATATGCATCTTCCTTTTATAGTGTTTAAAAGTAAGAATAGTAGTGTATTGGTTCAGTTCTTTGCATGACATTTCCCTTTATTAAAAACTAGGAAAATTATCCTCGCTTCGCGTGAAAATTTAATATCAAATAATTAATAAAAAAATTCTTAGAATCTATCCGTCATTAAAATTAAAACACTATATTATTTACAGACATTATTACATAGTAACGAACATTGATAATATAAAGGAAAATATAATTAAAACATCTTATCATTTATCATTTAATCAATCATCTTGAATTTGATTTTATAATTTATCTTTTTGCCTCCTAGAAGTATTACTATTTGATATTTTTGAGAAATTAGATGAATATCAACATGAGATATAGATTTTCTAATAAATAAATAATATTCATGTACTAACAAATACTTACAACAACAACTTTGCAGAAACATAAAAAACAAAGTTTAAAACATGTACTACAAAATAACAATTAATCTCATTAGCATAAATTAATGACTGTAAAAAATATATACTGTGATATATAACAATAGAATGAAACAGAAAGGAATAAAATTTAGTTCACTGAATTCACAGTGTCCCCGTAAAAAAATTATTCCCTCTAGTATCTGAGATTTAATGGAATAGATCCTCTTATGATGGAATGATTTTATTCACAAATATTATGCTACAACAATAATGGTGACAGTGAGTCATACAATAATAGCAAAGTTCTTGAATATTTATTTGTGTAGAAGAATAAGTTCATAATTTTTGTTTCTTTTTAAAAATGAGAGGAAATTCCTATATTTATAGACAACAAAGAATAGTTTAAACGAACGTTTATTGTGCTTTATCAAAAAAAATGTCACAACTCTTTGAGAAGTTACAACTCTTTGAAAAGGTCAGAAACTTTCATAAAAGTCGTAACTTGTCATAAAAATCGCAACTCTTCATAAAAGTCACAACTTTTCATAAAAATCACATCTTTTCATGAATGTGGATGACTATTTTAGGGTAATTCTTCATAAAAGTCAAAACTCTTCATAAAAGTCATAACTGTTCATAAAAATCACATCTTTTCATGAAAAAGGAAGACTATTTTTGGAAATAAATAAATTTAAAAGGAAATTCTAGTTTTCAGTGGCACCTAGTAGGCAGGTCTAGGGTTCTCTTTAAGATGATTAATGAATGATACTTGTGCATCTTTTTCTTTTTCATTTGTTACATGTGATTACTACTGAAGATTTTACTTGATTCTGAACCCTTCTTGCATTCTTGATTGGGCCATTCAGGCCCAAAGCCTTTTTCGCTTCACTCTTTTCATTGTCAAGTCCAGAATTGGAAGTGGAAATAGAGGGCTGGAAAACAGAATAATACAAATCTTTGGAGCGAAAAAATGGTCATATACATGTTGTATACAACAGTATACATAGTGATACAGAAATATTTTGAGATAAATGGGCCAAAGCTCATCTTTTTTGTTTTGCATTTTAGTTAGTTTTAGGTCAGGTATAAATGGGACAAAGGCCCAAAACAAAAATAGGCCCTAGTGTTGTCCAAGCCAACGTAAAAAAAAACAGACTTAGTCCAATACCCCCTCTCTCTTTATTTTATCCGTTTTTCGTATTTGTTTAATGTTTATTTGGTAATTAATTTTAAGGTTTCTTTCCTCAATTTAATTCCACAAAAGACGATTTAACCACAAGTGTTAAAAAATAAAATAAGTATATTTTGTTTAACTTTAAAAGGTCTAGTATTTTGTACTTGAACAACATCCTTATTTCCCTTTCCCTAAGAAAAAGAATGAATTCAGAAGTTGTTTACTCTATTTATTAAGTATTCTTTTATTTAAAAATCAATTAGCCAAATAGTTAATTATTGGATAACCGCATGTTACCGGGCATTTCGAGTGTTTTCAAACTCTTTCCAAAATGCTAATATGAACTAATAACCCCTTTTTTAATATTTTCATTAGATTTCCTCTTTAATCTTTTGAAAAAATAATTTCCTAATCTTACTTCAAAAATTAAGTGACGACTTTTAGAACCAGTCTGATTTTTTGAACAAAATAGAAGGGATCCAAAATATTCTACTACCGTTTATGAAATTATTTCTTGTACATGATTTAATTCTTACCAATAAATATGACCATTAATCACTATAAATATACTCATGCTATCAATATTCTACATCGTATTTTTTTACTTTCCCAAAGTAGAAGTTTTGTCATGGAAAAAATCACTATAACAAATTCGATTATCATGGACAAATTATTTTGTCATTTACAAATAGCTTTTTGTCACTAAAAATCTTGTGAGACGAAAATTAATTCGCTACTCAGTCGTCACTAAATGTGTGTTGCTAAAAGTATTCAAAGACGATTTAGTATTTTGTCGCTAAAAGTATTATTTTAACTACAAAAAGAAAAATCTTTCCTAAATGCTTAAACATTTATAACAAATTTATTTGTCATAAAAAATATTTTTTGGTAGTTAATAGTATGCTTTGTCGCTAAATTGTTATTACAACATACAAAATCATGTCGTCGCTAATTAGGTTACTTCAATCAGTGACGAAATCAATTGTCTCTAAATATATATGTTTCGTACTTGAACAAAATCTAATTTCATCACTAATAAATATATTTTATATACAAAAAAATATTTTGTTCTTAACTAGGGATAAATTTATCATTATACAAAAAAATGGTTAATTTTCCTATGATATACATGTATCTATTTTGCATCTCTATTTTTTTAAACGCCTGGCAAGGAGCTCGCACATTATGCTTTCTTGGGAAATCAAACTCATAACCTTGATGTTTGAATTGAAGAGTGCTTACCATCTCACCAGCTCTCACTTATCTCTCAATTCTATTTTATTTTTTACTTGTTTCACTTCTTTTGAATTAAAATTTTATAAAAATAATATATTATATGATTATTTATACTCATACACAAATGTATGAAATTTACTATCCACAATTCGTTTAAATGTAGATTATATTTTAATTAAACTGTATATTTTTTTAAAATATCTTTAAATAAATGCAATACGATTCGATCATTTTATTTATTCATTTTTATAATTTACAAATATTAAATACAATTATAAATTTATCTAAAATTAAAATTTTGAGTTTATTAAAAAGATTGAATAATCGGTTCAATTTGATAAGTAAATCAATTGTTTGAAAAAAAATATCGATACCTATAACTATAAAACTTCATCATAATATATTTGAAATCATAGTTGGTTCATTTCTTTTATTTTTTACTTTAATTTTCACATTGATGAAAAAAGTTAGTAGAAGTTAATGAAATATTTTGCAACTTTGAGAAGTCTAAGTTTGCAAGTCAATACATATGTAGAATTTATATTATATATGTCACGACCCAAAACGAGCCGCGAGTGGCACCCACACTTATCCTACTATGTGAGCGAACCAACCAATCTAAACTCCAACATTTCAACCATAATTAACAAAATATAATGTGGAAGACTTAAAATTCATTAATCAAAATCGATTAAGTAACTTCTAAAAACTCAATACTTATTATTCCAAAAATCTGGAAGTCATCACCACAAGAACATCTATCCTCAAATTCCTAAATCTAAGAGTGTCTAAGAAGCTAAAATAAATAAACAGCTAGTCCATGCCGGAATTTCAAGGCATCAAGACATGAAGAGGAAGATCCAGTCCAAGCTAGAAGCAATAGCTCACCCTGAAATCTGGCGTGATGAAGACTGGCTAGAGTTGAGGACGAGTTGAAGACGATGGCACGTTTGCTGCACTCCACAAATAATCAAAGAAAAACAAATACAAGTAGGGGTCAGTACAAAGCACAAGTACTGAGTAGGTATCATCGGCCAACTCAAAATAGAAGCAATATATATCGAATAATAACATAAAACAAACCAAATACTTAACAAATATAACAACAAATACCATAACCATTGGCCACAACACCCAGCACATCTATGAGGACTCAAGCCTCCCCATCATACTCATTTGGGAATTAGTTCTTTAACTTGAATATATTAACATAATTCAAGATTCATTCTCTTTATTCCTCTTGTGTCGGTACGTGACACTCCGCTCCACTACTACTATCCTGGTGTCGGAATGTGACACTCCGATCCCCTACTATCTTGGTGTCGGAACGTGACACTCCGATCCTCTACTATCCTGGTGTCGGAACGTGACACTCCGATCCTCTACTATCCTGTGTCGGAACGTGACACCCGATCCTCTAATACTATCCTGGTGTCGGAACGTGACACCCGATCCTCTAATACTATCCTGGTATCGGAACGTGACACCCAATCCTCTAATACTATCCTAGTGTCGGAACGTGACACCCGATCCTCTAATACTATCCTGGTGTCCGAACGTGACACCCGATCCTCTAATACTATCCTGGTGTCGGAACGTGACACTCCGATCCTCTAATACTATCTGGTGTCGGAACGTGACACCCGATCCTCTAAACTATCCTGGTGTCGGAACGTGATACCCGATTCTCTAATACTATCCTGGTGTCAGAAGTGACACCGATCCTCTAATCTTATTACTTTAGTTCATCAAGCCTTATTTTATACCAAGGCATTATCATAAACAAAGTGAATTTAAGGTTTAAGATTCACAGCCTCATCTTCCCAATCCATTCAATTACATAATCACATCATGCAAGCACACAATTAAGCATATAGAAGACTTTACAATACTACCCAACGCATTTCATTCGCTATTAAGAGTTTACTATGAGATAGTATAAACCATAACCTACCTCACCGAAGAATCGCGATCAAACAAGCTATCTTCCCAAAACCTTTGCTTTCCTCTGCGTTCTTCTCCTTCTCTCGTTCGTTTTCTCCCTTCTCTCTCTGTTCTTTCTGTTTTTTTATTCAAACCCTTTTTCTTTTACCCTAATTGTCATATAATTAAGTATAAAAGATGATAAAAATAACTCACTTTTTATTTCAAGGTTATCTCTTTAACCCCCAAGTAATTGAATTATTAACATTAATCCACTAACTTTATAATTATAAGCATGAATAGTCCAAAACGCCCCTTAAAAACTTTTAATAGAAATCCGACTCAGTCAGGGTTACGCAGCCTGTGACGGTCCGTCATGACTGTGACGGTCCGTCCTGCAGGTCCGTCACAATGTTCAGAGAGTTAATTCTGTGGAAAGATTTGTGACGGTCCGTCGTGCCAACGACGGTCCGTCTTGCCATTCCGTCACGAAGTTCAGAGAGTCGATCTAGTACCCAAATTTCAGAATTATAAGTGCCCATGACGGTCCGTCGTGGGATCCGTCGACTCAACAGTTATTACCAGAATAAACTCTACTGCTCAAAACGACCAAACAGGTCATTGCAATAGATACCAATTTACCTATCGTTCGTCCTCGAACGATCACAAGAAGAAAAAAAAGGGCGAAAAGGAGTACCTGAATCTGTAAAGAGGTGTGGGTATCTTTCTTGCATATCAGCCTCCTTCTCCCAGTGGACTTCAACTGGTCGATTCTTCCATTGATCTTTGATGGATGCAATCTCCCTTGATCTCAACTTGCGAATTTCTCTATCTAGAATGGCAACAGGCTCCTCCTCATAAGACAAATTCTCATCAAGAAGAACTGAATCCCAACGTATAATGTAGTTTCCATCCCCAGGTATCTTTTCAGCATAGACACATGAAATACCGAGTGCACTCCTGAGAGTCCTGGAGGCAAGGCTAATTCATAAGCCACCTCCCCTACTCGCTTAAGTACTTCAAATGGTCCAATATACCTTGGGCTTAGCTTACCTCTTTTACCAAACTGCATCACCCCTTTCATGGGCGAAACCTTCAGCAAGACTTTCTCACCCTCCATAAACTCCAAGTCTCTAACCTTTCGATCTGCATATTCTTTCTGCCTACTTTGAGCCGCTAAAAGCTTTTCTTGAATGCATTTCACTTTATCTAACGATTCCCTCAGAAGGTCAGTACCTCAAGGTCTAACATCAAATGCATCAAACCACCCAATGGGAGACCTACATCTCCTCCCATACAGTGCCTCAAATGGGGCCATATCAATACTTGAGTGATAGCTATTTTGTAGGAGAACTCTGCTAAGGGTAAGAAGTTATCCCAATGGCCACCAAATTCTATCAACATGCACGAAGCATATCCTCCAACACTTGAATCGTTCGCTCAGACTGACCATCGGTCTGAGGGTGAAATACAGTACTAAGATCCAACTTAGTACCTAATTCAACATGCAATGTTCTCCAAAACTTAGAAGTAAACTGCGTACCTCTATCTGATATGATGGAAGTGGAAGTCTATGTAATGAACAATTTCTGAGATATAGAGTTTGGCTAACTTCTCTGCATTGTAAGTCACCTTGACCGGAATGAAGTGAGCAGACTTAGTTAATCTGTCCACAATTACCCAAATAGAATCAAACTTACCCAATGTCTTTGGAAGACCAACCACGAAATCCATTGCAATTCTTTCCCACTTCCATTCAGGAATGGGCATTCTATGAAGTGTTCCTTCGGGCCTCTGGTGTTCATACTTTACTAGTTGACAATTCGGGCATTGGGCGACAAAATCAACAATGTCACGCTTCATCCTACTTCACAAAAATGTTGCTTTAGGTCACGATACATCTTGGTTGCACCAGGATGTATAGAATATCCTGAACTATGAGCCTCTGTAAGAATATTATGGATCAAGTCATCAACACGGGGTACACATACCCTTCCCTTAATTCTCAAAACACCTTCCTCATCAATTTTGGCTTCTTTAGCCTCTTCTCGCAACACCTTATCTCGGATCCGAATTAGTTTCTCATCAGTAAACTGTTTTCCCTTAATCTCGTCAAGAAAGGAAGATCTCTGCTTCCCCACAGGCCAAAAAAATCCTCCCTTCTCATTACTTCTAGCCTCATAAAGTCATTATCCAGGGTCTGAACCTCTCTAGCCAATGGGCGTCTGGAACCTGTAAGTGAGCTAGGCTTCCCATGCTCCCTGCTTTCTACTTAAGGCGTCTGCCACAACATATAGCCTTTCCTGGGTGATACAATATAGTAATATCGTAGTCCTTCAGTAGTTCTATCCATCTCCTATGTCTCAGATTCAAATCTTTCTGAGTAAAGACATACTGTAGGCTACGATGATCCGTATGACTTCACACTTAACCCCATATAGATAGTGCCTCCATTTCTGTAATGCAAACACTACCGCAGCCAGCTCCAAATCATGGGTCGGATAATTACGTTCGTGCACCTTTAATTGCCTCGAGGCATAAGCAATTACATTCTTTCTTGCATTAGCACTGCACCCAACCAGAATAGGATGCATCACAATAAAAACAACGAAATTCATACCTTTCACTGGCAGGGAAGAATTGGTGCAGTAGTCAACAAGTTTTTGAGTTTCTGAAAGCTTTCTTCACACTCGTCCGACCATACAAATTGAACATTCT
>JAKWJD010000599.1:0-59148 GCA_027705065.1 Solanum peruvianum
TTGGTGTGGTTAAAGAGATTACTCTTAAGAACAAAGGCTAAGAGAAGAGGATGAACAGTAATAATAGATTCATGAATGGACAGAGTCCATAAAAAGAAGAAAAAATTAAGATAGTTAAAAACTAAAACTATATGATTATTACATAATAGAACAAGAGAGTTGAGGAGTACTAAGTAGGATTGTACAACATTAAAAGTTTAACGAATTTATTGAAAAAACACCACTTTTATCGAAACATCATTATCGAAACATCAGCTTATTTTTGAAGCTTTTCGGGTTTCCCGAAAGGGAAACTTCACTCTGTTCTAAATAATGTATGTCTAAATTTACACAATTGCTACACAAACTGACACAAAATAATTTACTCCAAATGTCGTAGTTTTCCAGTACATCAAAATGTATGATACTTTATTACAATCAGATACGCAAAATCTATAGTATTATTAAGTATATGATACATATTTTATCATCAAAAAATAAATTTGTGTATCTTTAACAATTAATACAAAATTATGTAATGAATATATTAAGTATCGTTCAACATATTGAATCATATACTACTCTGTATATATTTAGTATCGCTTTTTGTTTTGCATTGAATAACAAAATTTTGTTATCAGATACATTATATATTTACCATTATATGTAAATGAGATTAGACAAGTTATAAATTTGTCAATTTCTTTAAACTTTATATAATACAGTCAAAATTCGGTATTATTTAGTATCAATATACATTTTGTAGCTTGAAACATTCACATGTTTTTAATCACATCAAATGAAAAAGTTCAAATCTTATTTGCAAATTAATAATATCCAGAAACATTATTACACATCAAGCATAAAATAAGAAAAAAAAATAATCATCAATAATTTAGTATCTCTTCAACACACATGATGACACCTGTTGTTGCATCGAAATTTAGTATCTCTTCAACACCTTTAGCTGAAGTATCAATGCATAGAGGATACGTTCCGAATCCAACCTCATATTTCTTAATTTCTATGTACAATTTTAAACCCATATCAGTTCGAATACACAATGGAGACTAATTACCTTCAACAACATATCTAATATCGATTTTTTTTTCGATTTATCAATACCCAGCTCATGCCGTAAATTACTGAAATAAGATTCATGAACGAAATATTTTCCCCAACCACTATCCAATCACTTTTGTATGCTCATATATAACAACACTTTCCCATATTCCTGAATGTCGTAACAAGATCGAAGTATTCATTTTTGAATCTTCACAAATTGCGTTCTTGACTTTTTTAAAAAAGCTCAACTTTTTTTTGATTCACAGTCTGAAGTTTTAAATATTTGAAATTCAATAATGAGATAAATTAGTACATGATGTTTATGCAGATTAGACGCTTAAATTGTTAAACGTCAACGTGAATTGTGGAATAATTCTTATCCCTTTTATTGCGCCGTAACTATTAAAAACAAGCAAATAAATTAAAGTATCCGCCCACTATAATTTAAGTATCGTTATCTTATTTTAAGTATCTGGATTACTCTAAAAAAAAGAGATTTTTGGTAAATATGGATACAATAGGGATACAATGTAATTTGTCCCTTAGAGTATGTGATGTGCCTAATTTTTACTAATAAAAATATCTTTATGGGTCTATTTTAAAAGTAAAGACATGTACAGATTCTTCTAGATTTTCATTTTGGTCATTAATTATACAATTATTGTTTTACCCTTAAATACTATTCAAATTACTAAAATCCCATTGTTTATTAGATATTTTTGGTTTAATGAAAATTTCACACTGTTAAAAAAATCTATAAAAAATGTGCGTCCAAATTAAATGTCACATCATTATTAGGATACACATGTCATTAAAGAAAATATATTTGATTGTATTGTTATTATAAATCTATTACCATTTTTATGATGCTCTATTTGTTTCATTTTATGTGATACAAGTAATTTTAGGAAAATCAATGAAATTTCTTATATGGTTCTCACATATTTTTAGTTGTCATTTTACTGTGATTCATAATACTTCTTAGTTTTTACGTTATTTTAAAATAAGATATGTAACTTTTTTGCTTCGATAAAAATAAGGGAGTTAACCAAATTTCATTATGTTTTTTAAATATGTTTTTATAAAAATATCTTATACTGTTACATTGCGTTTTTAAGCTTCTTTTTTATGTAATTTTTCAAATATGTAAAAAATTAGATTTTAATACGAAGAGTTAAAGTTTTCAAATCATTATATTTCATTTTTAATATACGACTCCCTCCTTTTCGATTTATATGAACTTATTTTTTAATTTAATCTTAAAAAAATAATTTCTGAATTTTAATTTTTTTATATATCATATTTAAAGTCAAAAAATTAAAAATATTTCAATAAGAAAAATTTTAATATACATTTAAATTTTAGTTTTAATTTTCACTGATTTTACCTAATATTATGCTTGATATATAATTATTAAGAATTAAGCATAATCATAATTTATTTATTTTTATATAATAAATAGATATCATAATAACTAATAAAAAAATGAAGAAATAACAAAAATGAGGTAATAACTAATAAGAATAGTTAAAGATATTTCTAAAACTATTTGATTTTCTTGTTATCATTCTTCATAGAATTTTTGTTTGCATGAAGTTACATGTTTTCCTTTGATCATTATTCACTTCATATATATAAATTTGTTTTTAGAATTACTTATTCTTGAAAGATTTTTGTTAGTATGAAATTAAATTGTTAATCTTGGTCATCTTTAATACAAATATATCATTCTATTCATTTTTATTTGTAAAGTTACTTTTTAACATTTTTTTCTTTAATTCAATCTAATTTATATTATTAATTATATCACACTTATTTATATTCAAGTATATTAATTAGAACCAAAATAAAGATGACAATAATTAATTCATTATAAATTTTTATATAAAAAGTAATATTTTTAAATAAGCATAATGAATTGAAAAAAATATTAAGAATTAAATTAAAGTAATAGTAAAATAGAGTAATAATAAAATAGATATCACAATAACTCACAAAAGGAAAAAAGTGAAGTAATAACAAAATAAGTTAATGGTTTTAATAATAGCTTGAGATGTTTCTAGAACTATTTAATTTTCTTGTTATCATCATTGGTAGATTTTTGTTAGTGTGAAATTACATTTTTGCCCTTGATCATTATTCACTTCATATATAAACAATTTTTCTAAAATTATGTATTATTTTTCTTAATAGATTTTTATTTGCATGAAATTACATTTATGCCCTTGCTCATCCTTCACTTTACTCTTCAATATAATAGAAAAATAAAAATATATATATTTCTTATATTCATGACTCAAAAAGTCATAATTATATATCTATTTATGGAATTTAACCTATGGCTCAAAATGTCATAATTATTATTTCCATTCATGATATTGAATTTATAATGTAAATGCGTAGACAATATAAAATAGAAAGCCTTACTATGTGTTGGAAATCTCATTTTTCCAACAACTTACCCCAAACAAATATTTTGTAAAAGACAAACGTAATAAGTCACAATTCTTATCTTGTGTTCACATTTTAAACTTATATAATTTTCCCTTTAATTTTTGTAATATCATATTTAATGTACTGATCACAAAGTCAATTTATTTTTTACTATATAAAGAGATCACTTACTATGAACATATAACATTTCTCTATCTCTACTCATCAATCGAAAGGTGTGCAAAAATATCTTTTATATATCTCTTTTTCTCTTTGTCTTAGTTATTTCTTATATAAATTGATTGGTAAACAATTATATTAAGACTTTTTCTTTTTTTGTTTTTTTTATTAATTTTTTTTATTGAACAAAAATTTAGCAAAGAAAAATGACAGATTCTGGGAAAAACAAGTTGGAGAACCATCGACCACCCCAAAAAGACAAAGACATTGCCACAAGTATGATGTGGAGAAAACTCAACAACTTGAAGAGTAAGAACAATTTTATTTACAAAACGACAAATAGAAAATTGAACCTCCATGTATGTTCAAGTTTTTAAGTTTCGTTTGCTTAAAGATATGATATTATTTTCTTAAGAGATATGAGTGATTAAATAAAAACTCATTACCCGTATGATAATTTATTTTTTACTTTTTTGCATTAATTTATATTGGTTTTATGTTTCTTTTTTTTCTTTAATAATCTCATTCATATTTAGTAAAAGATCTATTTTTGATTTTGCTATTAAATTGTTTTTGACTGAGTTTGCTAAAATGATTCAAACATCATAGTTTTTTTTGGATGATTGATCTACTGTGTACATACAAAAATGGGTTGGATTATTCTTGATTATTCATTAAAAAGTTTACAATAAAGTATGAGTTTCTTTAATTTTAATGTCTTAATGTTTTTTTGCCAAACAGATACAGAAAAAACAATACTTCGGATTGAATATATCCTTTTTGAGGCTCAACTAATTTAAATTTACAAATCAAATATCTTAACTTGGAGTTTTAGTAATTCAGATTTGCAGAGAAAAAATTACTTTAGGTCCAACTAATACGTATTTGAATTGGAAAGTCCCACTTTAGGACCCAATTAAGTCATATTTTGTATGAAAAAGTCTCATGTTGGGGATGGGGGGTGGGGACAAGTTTCAAGCAAATACGAGGCCTCTCTTAAAAAAGATAAATACATTGTTATCACTCCTCAATACCTAGATCAGTATGTAATGCCTACTAATCTAAATTCCATTGGGAAGTAGGTTCATTTTAGTGGTAAAATCTTCTCTACCGCGGACAACTATAATTCTTCAACTAGAACCAGAGATCCTAATTAATGATTGAACTTGCTTACCAATTAACCGTATATTTTATTATATTAAAAAGGTTTTTATTAATCTTTTAACTTTTAGCTTTTATTTTTTTAAGAATATTAAGTTAATAATATATTTTCTTGTGAATATTTGAATGAAGATTTTTCGAGGGATTTCAACGTCCAAGCGAGGACCAGCAAAACCAATTGGGCAGAAAAGTTGGGCTTGACTCTGAACAGATTATGGCTTGGTTTCAAAACAAAAGATCGCAAACAAAGGTAATTCTAATTAATTAGTCTTTTTATTGATTAATTACTTAATTGATTTCTGTTTTTTTATTTATTATTATTATTATTGTTGTTGTTGTTGTTGTTGTTGTTGTGTTATTTACTTCCAATGAAGAGTTATTATGTATTTTTTAATAATTGATTAAAAAAAACTAAAAAAAATTAGTAGATAAAAGTAGAGACGACTCCATGGCAAGACTATTGAATCGCTTTGGTTAGGCCTCAAATTGCTTCTCTAAATTTTGTTAGAGTTTTTGCATGTGTAATTAAATACAACAATTTCTTATTATACTAGTTATTAGTTCATTTACTTCCTCACCTTTTTAATTTTGTTTCCCTCCTTATACAACTAATTCTATTATTGATGTATTTTACTTTTATTTTTCTGAATCAGTTATTTATTTGTCTTATTGAATTTATCAATAGATTTGAAATAAGTTATTTGCCTCAATAATATATGAATTTGATTTAATAAGTTAAAAGTATTTTTATTCAGCCTTCAATTCAGTTGGTAACTCATCAAAAAAAGTGATAGAATCATCTTTAATTATTCAAAATGGATAAAGTCCTTTAACATTTTCCAAAACTTATCAAGAAAATTACTAAATGGTCATCATGTTGTATTTCTATTGGAGTTTGAGAATTTAGTTAAAGAAAAACACATCTTACAACTATAAACTAATGCTTTTTTTTTTGGGATTCGTTGATGAATGAAAGTGATCTTAAAATATTAAATGGGTGGGTTGAACTAGTTTGGGACTAGTAAAAGTGGGATGAATAAATAAATGAGAGCGTTATAGATTATTTGGGATGAGTTGAGCTTAAAATGGACCACTACCCAATCTCCCAACTTTAACCAAAAAACTCCTTTTCTTAGTTTATTTTCTTGTTATTTTTCTAATTATCGTATGAACTATATTTTTTCTTCTTTATGGCTACATTTAACATCTCAAGTATAAGTAAAATCTACAAATATTATATCTTTTCCGAATCTCACTTTGTGTGATTTTATTAGATATATATCAACCAAGTTCTAAACCTGCTACCTTCAGTTGCACCCCATGAAAATATGGGTAGCCAAATCTTTCAAAATTTGAACGTGGTGGATAGATAATATTTTTGTCGGCTAATTTTTTTGACCCATGTAGAAATAATCCATTAAAAATATATATTGCATATGAGAAAGAAAATATATGTTTGTTCATGTGAGAGCAAAAATTTTAACTTTTAAGCAAAGAAGGAGAAAAGATTAATAATTTTACACATTTTTTCTAAAAAGAACTAATTGTAGTTTTGGTCCTTTAATTATTATTTACATATACCTTCGATTAATGAAATGTGCACTTTTGATTCTTATTGTAAATATTCCCAAATTTATTATAATTATTGATCTCCCCATGACTTAATTAATTAAGTCTTATATTAAGCTTGTATTGTTAGTTCATATTTAATGATAATATAGTTTTGAAACTAGTTCTTACGACATACAACTTTACCTAAAAGAATTAGAAACACACATATCAATTAAATTTCAATCTAAATGATTTTTTTTCAAACACCAAAAGGACCAAAGTCAAAATGTTTCTAAATTTTAGGAATGAAAAATGATATTATCCCAAGATTTTGTTTGACTTCCTAGATATATGTGATTGATTTGTGTTAAATATATATTTCCTCAGGCAAAAGATGACAAATTAGACAACTATACTCTTCGAAAAGAAAATGAATTTTTCCGTTGTGAGATTATTGCAATGAAAGAGAAGAAGAAAAATAATATGTGCCCACAATGTGATGGTCCATCCATTGGAGAAGAAGAAAGAATGCGTAATTTAGAAAAGTTGAAAACGGAAAGTCAAAGGATGAGAGAGGAGGTAAACCTTTAATATTTTTGCACTTTAATTTACATTTGTGCATGTTTAGCTGCTAATGCTTCTGCTAAATTTGTAGATTCTCAACCTTCCTCTTATCACCAAATTTGCAAGAATCATTACCTTTAATTTCATAAATCCCCCAAGGTGTAATATAATGTTCAATAACATTTTATGAGAATTATACTTAAACTTGGTGCTAAACTAGACACTACATACATACAATGCTCTCAAAATATCCCATCCACAAGAAGTCCAATCAGCATCAGCGTACATACGAAGTTTGTAGTCTGAGTTGCGAAGACTTGAAGTTGATGTGACTTTAACAAAACCTTTTTCTATTACTAAGACGATAAGCAGTTCAAGGGACTTTTCATAAGTAAATTCAGGCAAATAAAACTCCCAAAAAGGGACTTAGCTTGAAAGGGTTGGTTTGAAACATAAAGGTTTAAAGGTGTGTTGAGAAATAATCTAATTTTGGAGTAGTTTTGATGCTGTGTCGCTATAAGGTGAATTTAACTCCTTTTATAGTGATATTAGGCATCTATAGTGAGGTTAAGTCGCAATAAATGCAGAAAATTCCTAAAACAACTCAATATTTTGCAACCTTGTGTTAAGGAAGAGCGGGGGGAAACCGAGGGTGAGTTTCTTCTATTTCCATCATTATCATAAGTAAAGGTAATTAAATGACTGCCCTAGGGGTTGATTATTCGATTTATAGGCGTTAGAATAAATGGTGATTACTTTAGGGGAGAGTTTAGGTTGGTAAAATGGTGGAAAACCTGCGGTGTGGGATTAGGATATAATACATGTGTATTTAGTTCAATTGGGTATGGTTATGCGTTATATTGATATTTCCTAGACCAAGGATAATCTAGGTATCATAACAAGGGAAATGCTCAAGTTCTTTAGAGCATTTTGCGGTTTATTTGAGGTAGGTGATGGCTATTTGTTTCCTATTTATGGTCTGCCCAGGTACAACACCTAGTACATTTGATTATTTGTGTGTGGGTTCCATGAGTGAACTAGGTTGGCTATGTTGTAATGATGTTGATCATGTTTATTGCCTATGTCATTTATTTTTGTATGTTATGGTCATCCATTCATATTTTATATCACTAGAGTTTGTCGATGATCTATTAGTACACTTTTGAATTTTTGTGTATTGATAGTTCATTTGTTCTTTCTCTTTTTGAGTATATGACAAATTTTGGCGGCTTCTTCGCAACCTCTATTGTGATTCTAACACTTGCTAAAACCAAGTGTGAGAAACTTCATCTGAGCTACTATAGATTCCTCTATTCCCTCTAGTTCATTTTCTAAACATAGACTCTTATTGTTTTGGGCTTGCATCTCCACATCCTAGACAATGTAGATGTTTGGTACATGAGTTTTAGTTTCAAGGGTGTTACTTCCCCAAGGTTTGGGGATAATGGTTTTTATTTATGATATTATTGAAAACTACTCCCTTTTTGTTGTTTAGTTGATGTCATGTTAGTAGATAGTTGGATTTATCATTCCAGGCTAGTGTTTGTGCCTCTCAGGAAGGTTTAGGTCACAATATTGTTGTTTCATTCTACGACTCCATTTTGAGAGGAGATCTTGGAAATGATAAAATTGTGAGAGTAGCCTTCCTCCTTACAAAACTTTTCAAATGCCTTATTTTCAAATTCTCCTACATAATCACTTCATATAGAAGTAATGTAGTTTCCATGTCTTTCTGTACTTTATCACAGAAGAACTCTAATTTTTTCAAAGTATCGTCTTTATGATCAACAAATATAACCCAAATAAATCAACAATGATAAATGCACATATTTTTTCATCGATGCTCGCAGTACAAACAATATCTTTTGAAATAAAAGAATATCTAGTTTTCTTACCCTTTGGACATGCATGGCTGATATGGTATTTGGTATGATATTGCTTGGGCAGTCCAGATATGTGTAGCTTGTTTTTCAATAAGACACATGCATGAATGACCAAATTCCTTATGCTAAAATCCAAGGATTTCCTAATAATTAGGCTAGAAAAATGTGTTCACTTATGCTTTTGATGGAGTCTAGGACGGATACATTTTTGTCTCTAATTCCAGCCAGTATAGTTTTTTGGGTGTTGCCTTCAATAACACATCATGATTTTTAAATCTTACTTCAAGCTTCGCATCACATAGTTGTTTTGTTCAGAAGATTGTATTTTGATCTATTCACAAGAACAAGATAAACAGAAGTAATATTGCAATACTCATTGAAAGTAAAATTACCTTATACCAATTACAATTCCTTTAAAGTTATTTCCTCCTTTAAAATGTTCAATAAATTTCAATAGTTTTTTTGTTGCCTTTCACATGATTCAAACATGCACTAAGAAAATATCATTTTTTTGACTTGTTGCGGTGGTCCTATAATTACTTTTTTCTTAGGTACCCATGTTGACTTGATGAGTTCTTTGGAGTTAGATTTAAAACTAGTAGAAATATGCTTGATTCTCCAAACCCATCTCGGTATATAAGAAAAATGAAATTTGAATGCGTAATAGCAAGACTGAGAAAAGGGCTATTCAGGGGAAGTTTTGTCGATAAAATATTTATTACTAGTTAACTTATTGGTAAGAGGAATAGGGTTGTAATAACTCTCCACACTCTAACATCATAAGATTTTATGGATGTTTCCATTTTTACTTCCCAACGAGAGAAATGTTTCTCATTAAAAAACAACGACATGTTATTTGTCAAGTTCCTTTTTGAAATAATACTACAATATTAACTTAGTTTAACATGATCTTTTCTCACTTCATGTTAGGAAATAAGTCACGAATCTTGCTCTGATTACTATTAAAAATGCAAGAGGGCGTAGGGGTGAATTGTCCTTATTCTTCTTTTTTATGTCGACTGAGTGTTTTTCGTAGTTTACTTATGATATACGCAAAGCATCTCAACACACATGCAAGAATAAAAATGCGAAATGTAAATTTGACACCAAATATTTTTATACTGATTGGGATCAAATATTTTCTTCTTATTTGAAATGTGTAAGATGGATACTGGGATTTTGTGGCTATCATATTTTTTACAATGCTTCTCATTTCCTCTTTTCCTTGGCTTACTAATAGGATTCTTGCAAAATTTTAAGTGAAAATGATATGCTTCATTTTTCTATTCATGATGAAATATATAGCTTCACTTTTTCTATTTTGCAGCACTTAAGAATATCAAGAATCATCTCAAGTTCTCGTGGAATATATTTTGGGATAGATTCAAATTTGGCACCACTGAGTTCTACTCTTGGCTCTCTACCAGATTCCTCAAATGATTGCTTGGTGAGCCAAATTATATGTGGATCTCCCATTCCTTTTGATCAAGAAAACAATCATAACGAAGACAATAAGGTTCAAGCACAATTAATAAATAACAATAACATTCCAATTACGTCCTCATTACCACAAGGAAATTATGATATTCATCATGACAATAGGGGAAAATCAATTTTTGATATTGTTGATGCTGGTATGAAAGAAATGCTTGTACTTTTGGATGTGAATGATCCTGTCTGGGTAAATCATCAGGTGATGAAGGTGTTTTATATACATTGTGAGAGTTATGATAGAAAATTTCCAAATTCATATATGTCCTTATAAATCATCCACTACACGAATTGAATCATCAAAGCATTTTGGAGTTGTGCCAATGACCGCAACTGAGTTGATCCCAATATTTCTTGACCCGGTAAGTTTTTTTTAACGTTTTCATGCTATAACAATTTAGTTTACGAGTGATATTGTATACTTTGGTCTTAGGCTTATACGAATTTAGGACATGTTAGTAATAGGGTCTTAGGTTTGTTTCGTTATACATAGCAGAGTTAAAATTGTGTGTGCTAGCCACTTTTTGGACTATTGTTGAAAACATCAAAATTTTTTAACGATTTCAAATTTATAATTATTTTTTCAATAGGCCATATAAGTTTTTAATTTTCTCCAATGCAATATTGATTATGATAAGTTTAAATGGAGCCACCGACATGAGCAAAGAGTATTTAAATAACTACTCTCATTACTTGAAATTATTTTGAGGTGAAAATGTTATTATTTAATCATTAATTATATATTTAAAATAATTGAGCTTGTATATGCAGATCAAATGGATGAACATGTTTCCAACTATAGTCAGAAAAGCTAGGAATATTGATGTTGTTAATCCTGCGAATATTGAAGGCTCTATACAATTGGTAAATTATTAATTATTTTGAATTTTTCCACTAAATTCAAATAAATATTAAAATTGCTTCTTAAAATAATATAGTTATATTTTGGTTCTTGAAAACAGATGTATGAACAATTGCATACTTTATATCCTTTAGTGGAAGCTAGAGAATTTTTCATCATACGTTGTTGCAGAAAACTTGATCAAACAACATGGATAATGTTGGATGTTTCATATGATTTATTCAAAGAGACCCAAACTAATGTACCTTCGTATGCTTGGAAATTTCCTTCTGGTTGTGCAATTAAAGATTTGGGCAATGGATGAAGTATGGTAAGAATAATATCTCTCTCTGCATTTTTTATTTAAAGAGGCAATTTAATGTATTGACCTCCTTCCATACCAGGGTCCGGCGAAAGGCCGGACCACAGGGAAACACAACTGTGCCCTGCATTTTCACAAGAGGTTGTTTGCACAAAAACCATTGGAAGATATATCACTATTTACATGTAGCTTATTTTCAAAAAAGTATGTTACATAAGTAAAAGTTATAATGTACCGATGCATATAGTATGATGTCTATTTGTCTTCATATGATAGAATTATAATCAAAACTATCTTAATTCTCGATTTAGCAAATTTTAGATCCTTATGTTAGGTTTTTCACGTTTCAAATATTTAACTTTTGGACGTGTGATAGGGACTTGTTAAACTGTCCTCATTATTGGAACAATAAATGATCTTTTTGTCTCATAAATAACATTGCACATTCCCCGCGAACACTCTTAGAAGTTGTATTTAATGGATTATATTCAATAACTATACTTTTTAACATGTGCTATGAGAGTCGACAAACCTATGAGTATTATTAATTTAACAATGTGAATCCCGACCCATGTTATACTGTTCAAGCCCTAGATATTTAAATCTAAATTAAAAGCAGATGACTAGTTTTCTCCTTTTAGTATCTTAAACAATTTTCACCTTATAACATACACTATTATGTTCCAATAAAAAAAATTCCAACGCTCCATCTAATTTTTAATTTGCTTTCGTGATTATTCCTTTCCTTATAGGTTACATGGATTGAACATATTCAAGTAGATGATAAAAATCAGGTTTATGATATTTTTAGAGACTTGGTGTATGGTCATCAAACATATGGAGCTGAAAGATGGATTGTTACACTTCAAAGGATGTCACAGAGATATAATTTTGCAATGGGTGCATTATATCCTACTGAACATGATCTCAAAGGAGGTTCGATTTTATATCTCCTTCTTCATATATTTATCACTTCAAATTTTATTATAGAAGAAAAGATAAGCATCTATGTAAAAGAAATTGTCACCTCAGAGCGACTTGAATTAAAAAGACAATCTTGGTGGAGCTTAAATCCATCCCCTTTTCTTTGTTCATTTGAAATATAGCCTTCTTTTTAAAAGTGTGTTGGTGTGGAAGACAACTTTTTTTAAAAGGAAAATGTTATTTTTCTATGTTTGACTAGAGAAAATGTTTTCCAGTTAAAGGGTTTGATAATTTAATACCTCTTTTATTTTTGGGTAATTATCTCAACTTTTAACTTGAAATAGTCATTTCTACCAAAGAAATGGGAAAATGATCTCTTTTCACATTTTCTTGGGAAGCCTTTTTCTATTCATAATTGATAAATTTTTTAACATTATATCAACACTTTAACAATACTAGCAATTACTGTCATCTTCTTACACACAAATATTATCAAAACACTATCTCGTTTGCTAATATTATTATCAAGGATCAATTTCCATTAAATGTTTTAAAATACATTTTTTTTCAAAACAAATTATTGTCTAAAAATTGATTTTTGTCTCACTATGCACACCCTAATTGATAAATTGATATTAATTTTCCTTTTTTTTTTATAAATATTTTCAGTGGTCTATGATATTCCAAAAGGAGTGAATAATTTGATGAATATATCTCAAAGGATGGTGAAGAGTTTTTTTGAAATCCTAAGCATGAAAGATGGATTAGAATTTTCAACTTCATCACAATTGAATTGTGGAGAGAGGGTTTCTGTAAGAAAAATTTTAGAAATTACCCAACAACAAGGCTTCATTGCCACTACTGCTACTACTGTATGGCTTCCTTTTTCATTTGAAACTATTTTTAATTTCCTCAATGATGACAACACAAGTTGTCAGGTATGTATCAAACCTTCTTTATAATAGGGTGGTTTGTTTCAAATATTTTATTTAGTTGATAAATATAAATATTATTATAGAGAACATGTTAATAGAACATTATATTAATATAAGTTTCAAATAAAATTAGATGTTACAGTGAGATGTTGATGTTGGCCACAGATCTGTCGGTATGCATATTTGCACCGTATATTCAATTTAGTGCGATAAACCACATCCTATAGAAAATATTTTTTTAATATTCAACTCTTTATAGCTTGTTTAATTTCTAACCAAATGACCACTAAGAGTATCCTTATCGATTAACTTCTTCAATCCATGTGTTGATTTTAATGTGAAACTTGCAAATTTAAAACAAATATGAGAACCTAAACTCATAACATTAAAATTAGAATAAGTTCAATGTTAAGAATCTTTGAAGCCATTAAGATTAAATCCTCAATTCTATTTGATATGTTAATATTGGACTCATTATCTACATGTTCAAGTGTTACCATTAATTCTGCATGATTTATTTTATTTTATTATATTGTTTACAATAATCATCTCGTGAACAATTTTTTCACAATCAAACAATGAGTTTGTTTATCATCTGATTTTGATTAATATTTTTTTTATTGCTAGTGGGATGTTTTGTACGGTGAAAATAATGTTTTTGAGAAAGATCGAGTAAAAACAGGAGCTTCTCTAGAAAATAATATAAAAATCATTCAGGTATATCTGTCAAATTTTTTCATTTATATATTTATTTATATATAGTTTTCTTCTTTAATTATCAGGATATTTCACTATATCTAAGAATAAATAAATGTACTTATGATTTGGATTCATCTTGTATTCACATGTAAAAATACCAAAATTTCTAACTGGTATCTACTCCCTCCCTCCCCCACATTTTTCAATCTGTGATTATTAAATTAAAGATAGTTTTACTACACTTTGAAAATCTTCTTCACATTATTATAACTTTGTCTATTATAGCAAGTCTTCATTTTGACATATTTTTTGGATTTATAATCCACTTGATTTTCTTTCTTTTTATTTCTAGGTGAACTATGATTAGCAACATTATTTTATATACATTATTCAATGGAATTAGAGATGAACTTTTTGTTGTTTAGCTGCATAAATTATACCTCAGAAAATCAACACATGGATTGAAGAACTTGTTCTCTGTTGTTTCCTTAACTTGTTGTAATGTATGCAGTGTTATATGCCAACAGAGAACAAGTTACTTCTTCAAGAGTCAAACATCGATGAAATGGGAGCTTTTTTAATCTATGGACTCATAGATTTATCAACATACAATTCAATTGTCGATGGAAGTGATGCAAAAGAATTTGCTATTTTGCCCTCAGGTATCATCATAAGTCATGACGGTCGCCTCGGCTCAGATAGGAACAATAATGGAAATGTACAAAATGGTTCAATATTGACGGTGGCTTTGCAAGAATTAATTTGTGCCAATAATCATTTGATCTCTCAACAACAACAAATGGAGGCAATAACTTATATGCATAACCTTTTGAGTTCTACAGTTTTAAAAATCAAAGCAGCATTATGTTACTCTGATTAAAAATTATGATGGTTTAGTTTGATGTTGTTATTTTATTTTATTGGAGATTCTAAAACATAGAAAAACTAATATGTTTGAAAATTAATGTATTTAATTAATATTACATATGAAAATCTCAAGACCGTGAGATATTGCTATTATATTTCATATTGATAGACAAACTTTTGAAAGTTATTAACTGTTTGATAGTTTAAGTTTTTGTTTTTTTTTGGCCAAATTATTGAAGTGCTTAGACTTTTGTGATTTTTAAAAATATTTTTTAAAAAGTAGATATTTGTCTTTGGCTCATGAATTTCCTAAAACAACTTTTTCTGTAATTATGTTTGTCCTTTGTCAGGTAACAATTTCAAGCGCTTCTGATTTTGCAACCTCTCTCTCTCTCTCCCCCCCCCCCTCCCTCTCTCTATCTACTCTATCTATCTATCTATCTATCTATCTATCTATCGATCTATCATATATATATCTATATATATATATATATATATTATATATATAGTAGATATATATATTATATATATAATATATATTATTATATATATCTATCTATATATATATTATATATATATTAACTATATATATATATATATATATATATATATATATATCTATATATAGGCCGACTAGTAATCCGTAGCCACTTAAAGTTGTCCTCATATTTCACTTAAACACCTCAAACTAAGGAATGTACCTATCGAACACTTAAACCTTAAAAAATATACCTATTTGCCACAAACTGACAATCAATTGAAAAACAAAAGGCGTGTATTTCAAACGCAAATTCATATTAATTTTACCAATAATATGACACGTGGCATTACATTTAATTTTTTTAAAACCTCTATATAATTAATTCATAAAGTATTTTAAAAAATTAAAAAAAATTATTTTTAATTAAAGCCTCCACCCTTTCCTTTCTTTCTTCCTCCTTCTTCAAAAACCCATTTATGATTTTCCATGGAGTTGGTGTTGCTCCATCTCTTTCTTCTCTTCAATGGAGCTACAATGACACACCATTGTTGTCTATTCAAGCTCAATATGCATTCTCTTTCATTTCGATAGCATTAAAATTTCACTCATTGTCTTCATCTTTTATACATTAGAAATTATTTATTAGAATTGAAAAAAAATTAACAAACTTTTGCCCAAAAAAATCTATTCATATATTTTTTATCATTGTAAATGAAACTTCTTCGAAATATTTGAGACGAACATCGATATAATAAAAAAAGAGGAAAGCATGAAAGAACAATGAGGGTGAGAGAAAGAGAGCAGGGGGAGTGTGGTGTGCTGTGTAAAAAAAAAGAGAGATAAAAATGGTGAAAGATATATGATGAAAGAGGAGGGAAGAAGACAACTATCCTTCTTCTTTTTTTTTGTTAATTAATTTTTTCTAAATCAACTTAGGGGATCAATTAAGAAAAAAAAAGGAAAAATATTATTTTTAATAAATTCACGCGCTCAAAGAAGTGAATTACACGTTTTTTGCCACTGTCAGCATTTTGTGCCTAATAGGAATGACTTTTGAACAAGAAAGTGGTTTCAATTGGCACAAGGATTATTGAGGTGTCTAATGAATTATGCGACAACTTTGAGTGGCAAGCAATGACTTAAGCCATATATATATAATATATATAATATATATATTATCTATATATATAATATATATATATATATGTATGTATGTATAATAATATACATATATATACATATTATAATATATATTGTCACGACCCAAATCGAGCCGCGAGTGGCAACCACACTTATCCTACTATGTGAGCGAATCAACCAATATAAAACCCAACATTCATTATAATATCAACAGAAAGTAATGCGGAAGACATAAATCTCATTAACTATTATTATCCCCAAAATCTGGAAGTCATCATCACAAGAACATCTATCCTCAAATTACTAAATCTAACAGTATCTAAGAAGCTAAAATGAGTAAAAAGCTAGTCTATGCCGGAACTTCAAGGCATCAAGACATGAGGAAGAAGATCCAGTCCAAGCTAGAAGCATTAGCTCACCCTGAAATCCGGTGTAATGAAGACTGGCTAGAGTTGCGGTTGAGTTGAAGACGACGGTACATTTGCTGCACTCCACAATTAACAAAGAAAGAAACATACAAGTATGGGTCAGTACAAAACACAAGTATTGAGTTGGTATCATCGTCCAACTGAAAATAGAAAACAGTATATATCAAATAATATCATAAATCAACTACAATACTCAACATGTAGCAACAACAAGTACTCTAATCATTAATAGTTACGCCAAGTACATCCATGAGGAATCAAGCCTCAATACCATACCCATTTGGGAAATAGGTTCATTAAATTGAGTATATTAACATATTTCAAGATTCATTATCTTTATTTCTCTTGTGTCGGTACGTGACACTCCGCTCCATATACTATCCTGGTGTCGGAACGTGACACTCCGATCCTCATATACTATCCTTGTGTCAGAACGTGACACTCCGATCCTCATATACTATCGTGGTGTCGGAACGTGACACCCGATCCATATACTATCCTGGTGTCGGAACGTGACACTCCGATCCTCATTCTATCCTGGTGCCGGAACGTGACACCCGATCCATATTCTATCCTGGTGCCGGAACATGACACTCCGATCCTCATTCTATCCTTGTGTCAGAATGTGACACCCGATCCATATTATATCCTGGTGCCAGAACGTGGCACTCCGATCCTCATTCTATCCTGGTGTCGGAACATGACACCCGATCCATATTCTATCCTTGTGCCGGAACGTGACACTCCGATCCTCATTTTATCCTGGTGCCAAAACGTGACACCCAATCCTCTATTACTATCCTCGTGTCGGAACGTGACACCCGATCCCCTGATCTCACTACTTTCGTTCATCAAGCCTTCTTTTATACCAAGGCATCATCATTAACAAAGTAGATTAGGGTTTTTCAAGATTTAGGATTCAATAGCTTCATCATGCTTATTTTATCACAATTATATAATCACATTCATGCAAGCATACAATTAAGCATATAGAAGGGTTTACAATACTACCCAATACAGATCATTCGCTATTAAGAGTTTACTACGAATAACATAAACCATCACCTACCTCCACCGAAGAATGGTGATCAAGCAAGCAAATCCTCAAAATCCTTGCTATCCTCTTCGTTTCCCTCTTCTCTTGATCATTCTCCCTCTCTTTCTCTCTGTTCTTTCTCTTTTTCTTATTCAAACCCTCTTTCTTTTACCCTAATTAACATATAATTAAGTATTAAAGATGACAAAAGTAACCCACTAATTAACTCAAGGTTATCTCCTTTAACCCCCAAGTAATTGAATTATTAATATTAACCCACTAACTTTATAATTATAGCAGGAATAGTCCAAAACGCCTCTTAAAACATTTAACAGAAATCCGACCCAGCCTGGGATTATGCAGCCTGTGACGGCCCGTCGTGCCTGCGACGGTCCGTCCTGCTGCTTTCGTCACGGAGTTTAGAGACTAAATTTCACTAAGGGTCTGTGACGGCCCCTCACGCCTGTGACTGTCCGTCCTGCCACTTCGTCGTGAAGTTCAGAGAGTCAATTTTAATACCCAAATTTCAGAATTCTAAGTGTTTTGGAACGAGACCCCCTTGACGGTCCGTCGTGCCCATGACGTTCCGTCGTGGGTTCTGTCGAATCAGCCAGTTTTTCCAGAAAATACTCTACTACTCAAAACGACTAAACAAGTCGTTATAATAGATACCAATTTACCCATCGTTCGTCCTCAAACAATCACAAGAAAAGAAACAAGGGCGAAAAGGAGTACATGAATCTATAAACAGATGTGGGTATGTTTCTTTCATATCAGCCTCCTTCTCCCAAGTGGACTCTTCAACCGGCCGATTCTTCCATTGAACCTTGATGGACGCAATCTCCCTCGACCTCAACTTGCGGACTTCTCTATCCAAAATAGCAACAGGTTCCTCCTCATAAGACAAATTCTCATCAAGCAGAACTGAATCCCAACGGATGATGTAGTTTCCATCCCCATGGTATCTTTTCAACGTAGACACATGAAAAATACCGGATGCACTCCTGACAGCCCTGGAGGCAAGGCTAATTCATAAGCCACCTCCCCTACTCGCTTAAGTACTTCAAATGGCCCAATATACCTTGGGCTTAGCTTACCTCTTTTACCAAACCGCATCACCCCTTTCATGGGTGAAACCTTCAGCAAGACTTGTTCACCCTCCATGAACACCAAGTCTCTAACCTTTCGATCTGCATATTCTTTCTGCCTACTTTGAGCCGCTAAAAGCTTTTTTTGAATAGATTTCACCTTCTCTAATGAATACCTCAAAAGGTCAGTACCCCAAGGTCTAACCTAAAATGCATCAAACCAACCAATGGGAGACCTACATCTCCTCCCATACAGTTCCTCAAATGGGGCCATACCAATACTTGAGTGATAGCTATTATTGTATGAGAATTCTGCTAAGGGTAAGAAGTTATCCCAATGACCATCAAATTCTATCACACATGCACGAAGCATATCCTCCAACACTTGAATCGTTCGCTCAGAATGACCATCGGTCTAAGGATGGAACGCAGTACTAAGGTCCAACCTAGTACCCGATTCAGCATGCAAGGTTTTCCAAAACGTCGAAGTAAACTGCGTACATCTATCTGATATAATGGAAAGTGGAACTCCATGCAATCGAACAACTTCCGAGATGTAAAGTTTGGCTAACTTCTCTGCATTGTACGTCACCTTGACCGGAATGAAATGAGCAGACTTAGTTAACCTATCAACAATCACCCAAATGGAGTCATACTTACCCATTGTCTTTGGAAGGCCAACCATGAAATCCATTGGAATTCTCTCCCACTTCCATTCCGGAATAGGCATTCTCAGAAATGTTCCTCCAGGCCTCTGGTGTTCATACTTTACTTGATGACAATTTGGACATTTGGGGACAAACTCCACAATGTCACGCTTCATTCTACTCCACAAAAAATGTTGCTTTAGGTCACGATACATCTTGGTTGCACCAGGGTGTATAGAATACCTTGAACTATGAGCCTCTGTAAGAATAGTGTGGATCAAATCATCGACGCGGGGTACACATACTCTTCCCTTAATTCTCAAAACACCTTCCTCATCAATTTTGCTTCTTTAGCCTCTCTTCGTAACACTTTATCTCGGTTCCGAATCAGTTTCTCATCAGTAAACTGCTTTCCCTTAATCTTGTCAAGGAAGGAAGATCTTGCCTCCACACAAGCCAAAAATCCTCCCTTCTCATTTACTTCTAACCTCATAAGGTCATTAGCCAGAATCTGAACTTCTCTAGCCAATGGGTGTCTAGAAACTTGCAAGTGAGCTAGACTTCCCATGCTTCCTGCCTTTCTACTTAAAGCATCTGCCACAACATTAGCTTTTCCCGGATGATACAGAATAGTGATATCGTAGTCATTCAGTAGTTCCATCCATCTCCTCTGTCTCAAATTCAAATCTTTCTGAGTAAAGACATATTGTAGGCTACGATGATCCGTATAGACTTCACACTTAACCCCATATAAATAGTGTCTCCATTGCTTTAATGCAAATACTACCGCGGCCAACTCCAAATCAGGGGTCGGGTAATTGCGCTCGTGCACCTTTAATTGCCTTGAAGCATAAGCAATTACGTTCTTCTCTTGCATAAGCACTGCACCCAAATCCGAATAGGATGCATCACAATAGACAATGAAATTCTTACCTTCCACTGGCAGGGTAAGGATTGGTGCAGTAGTCAACAAGGTCTTGAGTTTCTGAAAGCTTTCCTCACATTCATCCGACCATACAAATGGAACATTCTGCTTAATCAAGCTTGTCAATTGGGAAGCAATAGAAGAGAACCCCTTGACAAATCGGCGGAAGTAGCTAGCTAAACCAACAAAGCTCCTTACTTCTGACACATTAGTAGGTCTCTCCCAATTCTTCAATGCTTCAATCTTAGATGGATCCACCATCACTCCATCCTTAGAAACCAAGTGCCCTGAGAAGGACACTGAATCTAGCCAAAACTCACACTTGGAGAATTTGGCAGAAAGCTTTTTCTCCCTCAACATTTCCAATACAATTCTCAAGTGCTCCTCATGTTCTTTCTTGCTCTTTGAATATACCAATATATCATCAATGAATACAATGACAAAGAGATCAAGATATGGCTTAAAAATCCGATTCATCAAGCTCATGAAAGCAGCAGGGGCATTCGTAAGCCCAAAAGACATTACTAAGAACTCATAATGTCCATACCTGGTCCGGAAGGCAGTCTTGGGCACATCCGTTGCCCGTATTTTCAATTGATGGTAACCAGATCTCAAATCGATTTTCGAGAAGGTACAAACACCTTGTAACTGTTCGAACAAATCATCAATGTGAGGAAGAGGATACTTGTTCTTAATAGTTACCTTATTCAGTTGCCTGTAGTCTATACACATCCTAAAGCTTCCATCCTTCTTCTTTACAAACAAAACCGGAGCACCCCAAGGAGATGCACTTTGTCTAATAAAGCCTTTGCTCAACAACCTTTGAAGTTGGGCCTTTAACTCTCTTAACTCCGCGGGAGCCATTCTATAAGGGGGTATAGAAATGGGGCGAGTACCCGGTTCCAGATCAATGCAAAAGTCAATATCTCTATCCGGTGGCATGCCAGGAAGATCTGCAGGGAACACATCCAGAAACTCACAGACTATCGAAACCGACTCAATTGGAGGTACTTGGGTAGTGTCATCCCTGAGATGTGCCAAGAAAGCTAAACACCCTTTACTAACCGTTTTCTTAGCACGAAGAAAGGAGATGATACAAACCGGAGTGGAAGTGTAGTCACCCTCCCACAGTAACGGATCTTTCCCAGGCTTGGCCAACGTTACAGTTTTTGCATTACAATCTAAGATCGCAAAATTCGGAGAAAGCCAAGTCATACCAAGAATTACATCGTAGTCAACCATTTCTAGGATATTCAAGTCTACATAAGTGTTGCTCCCCACAAAAGTCACCAGACAAGACCTATATACCCTTTCAACTATCACAGACTCACCCACCGGAGTAGACACACGAATAGGCTCGTCAAGTAATTGACAAGGTAAATTAAGACCAGTAGCAAATGAGGAAGATACATATGAAAATGTGGATCCAGGATCAAATAATACAGAAGCCATGAAATCACAAACCAAAATATTACCTGTGATAACAGCATCGGATGTCTCCGCTTCAGACCGTCCGGGGAAAGCGTAACAATGGGCCCTATCACCTGTCTGCCTGTTGCCCCTACCATGTTGTGCTGTAGTGGCTCCAGTTTGCCCGTCACCCCTGCCGTTTTGGTGACCACTATTACCTCGACCACCACGTCCTCCAGAATGACGGCCTCTTCCATGACCACCTCCACCTCTGACTATGGGAGGTTTGTAACTCTGTTTTGGACAATACCTCTTAATGTGTCTAGTCTCCCCACATCCGTAACACTCTTTGGATTCAAGAATCGGTCTCTGTGAGAATGACGAAGTCTGGGAATAACCTCCAACCTCAGAGAAATGTTGACCGGTCTGAGGTGGACCCCCAACTACAGTCTGTAGTGAAGACTGAATGGGTCGGGCTGGATAACCTCCAGATCCTTGCCCTCTGGAGTAAGAACCATTAAACTCACCTCCCTTTCGAAGCCATTCTGATGTTGATGCCATGGTGAATTCATCTGGCTTCACTCCCTCCACCTCTATCACGAAGTCTACCACTTCCTGAAAGGATTTCGCTGTAGCCGCTACTTGTAAGGCTGAAATCCGCAACTCTGACCTCAACCCCTTCACAAAACGGGGAATCCGTTCTTGTGGAATGAAACAAAGCTGGGTGACATATCTAGAAAGTGCACGAAACCTAGCCTCATAAGCAGTAACCGACATCCTGCCTTGATCTAGGCTTAGAAACTTATCTGTCCTCCTATCCCTCAAAGTACGGGGTATATACTTCTCCATAAACAATCTACAGAATGATACCCAAGTCATAGGTGCTGCCTCTATTGGTTGATACTCAACATGTGACCGCCACCACATTTTGGCGTTCCCTTGAAACTGATAGGTCACAAACTCAACACCAGATCGTTCTACTATACCCATCTTGTGTAGTAGCTCATGACAGTCAACCATGAAAATTGTAGGCATCCTCAGATTCAGCACCCTTGAAGACTAGAGGTTTCAATTTCAAGAACTTACTGAAAAGTTCATGCTGATCACTTGTCATTATAGGCCCTGTAGTCAGACGAGGAAACGTGCCTATTCCCAATGAGGCATCCATGCGGGGAGCCACAGTAGCTGCATGTTGTACCTCCGGAACCTGAGGTGCTGGTGCAGAAAACACTGGAGGTGTCTGGCCTTGATCAGATAACCCGCTAAGATAAGCAAGAACCTGATTGATCATCTCTGGGCTAGGTTGGGGTGGCAATTCCTCATTCTGCACTTGTTCATTCTCCCCTTCCTCACCCTCTCTTATCACTTCCTCTGTCGGTGGAGGAGTCACACCCCTAGTACTAGTTGGGCTAGGTGCTTGTCCTCTTCCCCTAGAGGAAGTCCTCCCGCGACCTCTACCACGGCCTCTCGCCACTACTCCTCTTCGAGCTACAGCCCCAGTGGCTGGCTCAGTTGCATCTTGTCTTGCCGGTGTTGGTGTTGGCGCAGTCGTTGCTCTAGTTCTAACCATCTGCGAAATAGAGTGAAGATGGTCAGATACCAATTTGTATCACCTAGATACCAATTGGATCCAAGTAATAGCACGAAAGAAAGAAAGAAAGGAATTTTCCTAAAGTCTTATAGCCTCTCATAGAAAAGTAAAGGCGTCCCCCTACCGTTCCTTAAGACTCTACTAGACTCGTTCTTGTGTGATGAGACCAACGAACCTAATGCTCTGATACAAAGGTCACGACCCAAATCGAGCCGCGAGTGGCACCCACACTTATCCTACTATGTGAGCGAACCAACCAATATTAACCCCAACATTTCAATATAATATCAACAGAAAGTAATGCGGAAGACTTAAATCTCATTAACTATTATTATCCCCAAAATCTGGAAGTCATCATCACAAGAACATCTATCTTCAAATTACTAAATCTAAGAGTATCTATGAAGCTAAAATGAGTAAAAAGCTAGTCCATGTCGGAACTTCAAGGCATCAAGACATGAGGAAGAAGATCCTCTCCAAGCTAGAAGCATTAGCTCACCCTGAAATCCGGTGTAATGAAGACTGGCTAGAGTTGCGGTTGAGTTGAAGACGACGGTACGTTTGCTGCACTCCACAATTAACAAAGAAAGAAACATACAAGTAGGGGTCAGTACAAAACACAAGTACTGAGTAGGTATCATCAGCCAACTCAAAATAGAAAATAGTATATATCAGATAATATCATAAATCAACTACAATACTCAACATGTAGCAACAACAAGTACTCTAATCATTAATAGTTATGCCAAGTACATCCATGAGACTCAAGCCTCAATACCATACCCATTTAGGAAATAGGTTCATTAAATTGAGTATATTAACATATTTCAAGATTCATTATCTTTATTTCTCTTGTGTCAGTACGTGACACTCCGCTCCATATACTATCCTTGTGTCCGAACGTGACACTCCGATCCTCATATACTATCCTAGTGTCGGAACGTGACACTCCGATCCTCATATACTATCCTGGTGTCGAAACGTGACACCCGATCCATATACTATCCTGGTGTCGGAACGTGACACTCCGATCCTCATTCTATCCTGGTGCCGGAACATGACACCCGATCCATATTCTATCCTGGTGCCGGAACGTGACACTCCGATCCTCATTCTATCCTGGTGTCGGAACGTGACACCCGATCCATATTCTATCCTGGTGCCGGAACGTGGCACTCCGATCCTCATTCTATCCTGGTGTCGGAACGTGACACCCGATCCATATTCTATCCTGGTGCCGGAACGTGACACTCCGATCCTCATTCTATCATGGTGCCGGAACGTGACACCCTATCCTCTATTACTATCCTGGTGTCGGAACGTGACACCCGATCCCCTGATCTCACTACTTTCGTTCATCAAGCCTTCTTTTATACCAAGGCATCATCATTATTAAAGTAGATTAGGGTTTTTCAAGATTTAGGATTCAATAGCTTCATCATGCTTATTTTATCACAATTATATAATCACATTCATGCAAGCATACAATTAAGCATATAGAAGGGTTTACAATACTACCCAATACGTATCATTAACTATTAAGAGTTTACTACGAATAGCATAAACCATAACCTACCTCCGCCGAAAAATGGTTATCAAGCAAGCAAATCCTCCAAATCCTTGCTATCCTCTTCGTTTCCCTCTTCTCTCGATCGTTCTCCCTCTCTTTCTCTCTGTTCTTTCTATTTTTCTTATTCAAACCCTTTCTTTTACCCTAATTAACATATAATTAAGTATAAAATATGACAAAAGTAACCCACTAATTAACTCAAGGTTATCTCCTTTAACCCCCAAGTAATTGAATTATTAATATTAACCCACTAACTTTATAATTATAGCAAGAATAGTCCAAAACGCCCCTTAAAACATTTAACAGAAATCCGACCCAGCCTGGGATTACGCAGCCTGTGACGGCCCGTATTACTTTATGTATAACTTTATGTATTAATAGTATCTTGTTTGGTACATTTCATGCTAGGTAGGGGTATACAAAATTGAACCGAAAACCGAACCAAACCGCAAATCGAATCAAACCGAAAAAAGAACCCGACTAGTGGTTTAAGTTGGTGTTAAAAAAAAAATTTGACTATATTTGGGTTGGCTTGGTTTTAACTAAAAAAACCAACAAGATACCGAACCAATCCGACATTATACATAATTTTAAAATTTTATATTATACGTAAGAATATTTATTTTAATATAATTTTTATACATCTCTTATAATTTTTCATAGTTTTTATATTTAATATATTTATTTCATGTTTGGATGTTAGAATTTTTAATCATCTAATAAAGATTATAGTCCATACATACATACGTACATACATACATACATACATACATACATACATACATACATATATATATATATAATATATATATATATATATATATATATATATATATATATATATATATATATATATATATATATATATATATATATATATATATATATATAATGAGGATCATAGAGGAGGTGATGTGGCACCTCTATGGCCTCTATTATTTTTTATCTTTTTTTTATTAAGTAGTTTGTTTATTAATTAAAAAATTCAAGCATATTATTATTGTAATTTAAAAAGAAGTGGCGTGACACCTCTCAATGGCTTAGGATTTTATTTATCTTTTTGGTGTTTTTTTTAGTTTTTTTCATTAATCCATTTATTAAATAATTACAAAAATTAATCTTATTCATTACATATAATATCATATGAAAGTTAAAAAAAAAAACCTCAACCCATTTGTGTTCTCTAATTAAATAACATGTCTCCTCAACTTCCTTCTACTTAATTACTATATGATTTAGACCATCTATAAATAATGTTTATCTATGTTGTGATTGCATGTTCGTTTATGATAGATAAGCCCGAAAACATATTTCTGGTTTTCTCCAACTTCATATTGATGGTATTATTTTTTATTTATTTTTCAGCTTTATGAAAATTATAGATATATTTTATAAAATTTATTTTTGTATTACAATAGCTAAACAAGAGTTTATCAATATGAACAAAGAAAGTTTGAAGGCAGTGTAAGATTCGTCTAAGGAGATTATCAAAACTTAATTTGCTGCAAGTCATCAAAATGAATAAGAAAGTTTAATGGTGAGAGAAGATTCATCGAGAATTTCTTAGATTATAATTTGAAAAAAAAAATTCAATAATTTACAAAGGGATAACGCACAAGTACCCCCTCAACCGATTCCCGAAATCAAAGAGACACACATATAGTATACTAAGGTCCTATTATCCCCCTGAACTTATTTTATTAATAATTTTCTACCCCTTTTCGGCCTACGTGACACTATCTTGTGGGCCAAACGTTGGTTGACTTTTTTTTCTTCAAGTTAGTGCCACATAGGTCGAAAAGGGGTAGCAAATTACTTATAAAATAAGTTTAGGGGGGTAATAGGATCTTAGTATAGTATAAGTGTGTCTCGGAATTTCGAGCATAGGTTGAGGGGGTACTTGTGCATTTTCCCAAATTAGAAATAATTAGATGCATTTATTGTTGATTATATAAATTTTCAATTAACAATTTATCCATCAAGATATGTAATCTTCAAGAACAAGATTATATTAAAAAGCACATTTTTGTATCAAGGGAAATATGATATTCAACTAACTGTTTTGTTACTTAAATATATTTTTTTGTGATATTTTCATCATACATACAAACTTTTATATTTTGAAGATATTTTCCATACATCATCAATATATATTACGTATATAACAGGTTGATATGACATAATTGAAAGATTTAATAATCATTTGTTAGTTTCATCCGCTTCTTTTCATCCAAATTTAGCTAGCATAACACATTTTTTTTCTTTTGTAGAATTTGAATTGACTAAAAAAGAGATGAAATCCTCTCCATTAAGTTTTTGTTTTGTATTTGTTAGGACTTATGTAAAATTAGTCTATATATATGATTGTTGGATTCAATTTTCACAAAACATATAATTCTTTTAACTTAATGAAATTTTTCCGAATGAATAAGTATCTTCTGCCAGTATCCATTTGCAAACATATTTTCTTAAGTTCACAAATCCTAAAAATAGAAATATAATTATACATAGAGAAAATTGATATTTGTTAAATTAAATTGATTATGAAACATAGTTTATTTGTTTGATAATTAAATTTTTTATATTATTTATTACATCTCATAAATTACAAAAAAAAAGAATTCCTCTATTCACATTTTCTACTTAAATGACATATCTCCTCAACTCCTTTCTATGATTCTCTTCATTATCTCTACATTTAGTTTTCTCAAAATATAATGACTTCAAATTTTTGTCTATAGTTACACATCAGATATTCAAGGTTTACATGTAGAACATTTTCACCAATTGATATATTTTTTCTCTATTTATGGTTGCAAGCTTTTGATAACAAAATATACTTTAATTTTAATTTTTTAAAAATAAATAAGGAAATAGTACTGTGTTGCGTTGTTATTTTTATTAGTTGGTTGGTCCATCTCATGACTTACAAAAATCATTATCTATTTGTATTTTTACATCTGTAACATTATTTGTATAATAATTCTTTGATAATTAATCAGAAAATTGTATCTTATAAATTGAAACAATTATGATAAATATTTTAAAGTTTTTACCTAAGTATTAAACATATATCTTCTTTTTAGTATGTGCTACTTTATAAGAAAAAAATATCACTAAAATAGTTGTTATGAACGCGCGAAGCGCGAACATGTTAACTAGTTAATATTAATGCAAAAGGATAATAAATTCAACGGTGAGAATGACAATAATATTGATATTTGTGTTTTTTAGTTTTACATAAATTTAGACAATTAGAATACACGATCTAGTTTTACTTTCTTTTAATATTTAGTCATGTAACTAATGATTTATCACTTTAAATTATGATCAATTTCATTATGACTTACTAATTTGCAATATTTTTGTACAAGATTTTATTGTTAATTATTTATTGGATATTTTTGTGTCATTAACCATACCATATATTTTGTTATTTTTTTGAGAAATAATTTAGATAGTTGCATTTTGGTAGGATGGAAAAAATATTTGAAATACAAATATAAAATCTTGTCAAATACAAATTTACCTCAACCGCGTCAATGACAGTGGTGTGATTACATTATAAAATCTTGGATTTTAAATTCATTCATTAGGGAGTCTCCACAGTGTAGAGTATGTTAATGATTTTATTCAACTGTGGAAAGAATTAGAAGATAGATACATTGTGAATGATTTTGTTAAACTTTGGAAAAAATTAGAAGATAAATACAATCAAACCAATGAGGAATAATTATACAGATACAGAAGGAAATCAATGACCTCACACAAGGCCTGTTTGATGTCATTATCTACTATACAAGGATGAAAAAGTTGTGGGAGGAATCGAACACTTTGAGTACGAAAATAAAGCAGATTTGTGTGTGTGGCTCCAAGGATGTTATGCATAAAATAGAACAAGATAGACGTTTGATTCAGTTCTTTATGGGACTAAATGAAGTATACACAATAGTGAGGGTTAACATTCTCATGATCATTCAACTCCCTTCCATAAGACAAGTTTTTGCCTTGTTGATTCAATAAGATAAATGTAGAATTTAGATAGACTAGTCAAATGCCGATAGATTTAGTTTGTTCAAATGCAAACGTTATCAACAAAAAGGTTCATGTAGGAAGGTATGTCAGAATATACTATCATGGAAATAACTATAAAGGTGGCAAATAACTATAAAGGTGGCAACAGTAGTTCACGAGGAAACTACTATTCATGCAGCAGTAACAATTCAAGAGGAAACTACTATTATGAAAATAGTAGTAGTAGAAATGCTATAGTGAATGCCTATTATAACAGGACAAGACACACTAGAAATAAGTGCTACAAGTTACATAGATATTCTCAAGGCAATAGTTATAAATGCAAGTCATGGAACTACAATGGTGGTCAGAACTTTAGGTAACAAAGCTTAAACTTTAAAGGAAAGAGAGTGGTGGAAAATGTGCATGGTACTACAAATGATATGATGTCTGCTCATGGAGACGAACCACCATAAGGTAGTAATCAACCAAGTGTTGGATTTACTGTCACACCTTATTTCCCATTTAGACATACTTATACCTGATTTCTTAAAGTCCCGCGAGAAAAAAACATAGCTAATAATATCCCCTCCTCTCCATAGTGTATCAAATTACTTCATTATATGTTTATTACTCCACTATTCTGTAATTATCCTTATATGTACAAGTATAGAAATAGTGTTGAGAAAACAAGTCTGATGAGTTTTCTTCTCAGTCAGTTGATGTTAAATGTGCCATTTAATTGCATAACAAGTCCATTGATAGTACATAGCTCCTTATATCATCATCACTATCTTAAAGCTATTATTCCAACATCTTATACTACTATATGTAGTTCCGAATCTCAAAAATGATTATGACCGCAAAACCAATAATCTCAAATATTAAAGAAACTATGTGAATCAATTTGTATATTTATGGGTTGCATCCCAGGGTAAAATGCCTAGCATGGGTCGATCCCAATTGATATAGAAGGGTGACTGTAAGACCTCGCAAATGGCTTATGTAAACTAGAGACTAACATGGTTTTAATGATAGTATAAGCTCATAAATACGCATATTATGTGATATTGAGGAAGTATCTAAGAGTTTAGGTGTATTGGAAGTCAAACGTCAAGGGGCGTCTAAGACGTTTGACGACTAAATCACCTATGTGCCTCATACGTGGTTATATGTGTTTATGTGTAATTCATGAGGTTGTCAGGTCCTTAAATGAGTTATTATAGCATATATAGGAAGTGCGTTGATTTTCTTGGAGTTTGGATGTCAAACGTCCAAGAACGTCCATGACGTTCAAAAGTGTTGCCTTAAAATGACCTTGTGGTCTAGGCATGTTTCGTCGAGTTTTACATGTTTGTTTTGGATGAAATTCATCTTACAGGTTCTAAACTCATATATGATCAAGTTTTAGGTTGGAAACGTCTGGGAAAACATCCCCAAGGACCATCCAAGGGACCTTGAGGAAGGACCCATGTTAGTGGCCGAAACTGCCTAAGGAAGTCCCACCTATGTATGACAAACGACGGCCAGTGGCCTGGTTGTCATGACCCAAATCGAGCCGCGAGTGGAACCCACACTTATCCTACTATGTGAGTGAGCCAACCAATCTAAACCCCATCATTTCAAACATAATGAACAAAATACAATGCGGAAGACTTAAAACTCATTAACGAAATCAATCAAATAACTTCTAAAATTTATCAATCATTATCCCCAAAATCTGGATGTCATCACCACAAGAACATCTATCCTCAATTACTAAATCTAAGAGTATCTAAGAAGCTAAAATAACTAAAAAGCTAGTCCATGCTAGAACCTCCCCCACGCGCTTCAGAACTTCAAATGGACCTATATACATTGGGCTAAGCTTACCTCGCTTACCAAACCGCATCACCCCTTTCATGGGCGAAACCTTCAACAAGACATGTTCACCCTCCATGAACTCCAAGTCTCTAACCTTTCGATCTGCATATTCCTTTTGCCTGCTTTGAGCCGCTAAAATCTTTTCTTGAATAGATTTTACCTTCTCTAATGAATCCCTCAAAAGGTCAGTACCCCAAGGTCTAACCTCAAATGCATCAAACCAACCAATGGGAGACCTACATCTCCTCCCATACAGTGCCTCAAATGGGGCCATACCAATGCTTGAGTGATAACTATTATTGTATGAGAATTATGCTAAGGGTAAGAAGTTGTCCCAATGTCTACCAAATTCTATCACACATGCACGAAGCATATCCTCCAACACTTGAATCGTTCGCTCAGACTGGCCATCGGTCTGAGGGTGGAACGCAGTACTAAGGTCCAACCTAGTACCTAATTCCGCGTGCGATGTTTTCCAAAACTTAGAAGTAAACTGCGTACCTCTATCTTATATGATGGAGAGTGGAACCCCATGCAATCGAACAATTTCTGAGTTGTACAGTTTGGCTAACTTCTCTGCATTGTAAGTCACCTTAACCGGAATGAAGTGAGCAGACTTAGTTAACCTATCAACAATGACCCAAATGGAGTCATACTTACCCATTGTCTTTGGAAGACCCACCAGGAAGTCCATTGCAATTCTCTCCCACTTCCATTCCGGAATGGGCATTCTCTGAAGTGTTCCTCATGTTCCTTCTTGCTCTTTGAGTATACCAATATATCATCAATGAATACAATGAGAAAGAGATCCAGATATGGCTTAAAAATCCCATTCATCAAGCTCATGAAAGCAGCAGGGGCATTCGTAAGCCCAAAAGATATTATTAAGAACTCATAATGCCCATACCTAGTCCGAAAAGCATTCTTGGGCACATCCGTTGCCCGTATTTTCAATTGATGATAACCAGATCTCAAATCGATTTTCGAGAAGGTACAAGCACCTTGTAACTGATCGAACAAATCATCGATGCGGGGAAGAGGATACTTGTTCTTAATAGTTACCTTATTCAGTTGTCTATTGTCTATGCACATCCGAAAACTTCCATCCTTCTTCTTCACAAACAAAACAGGAGCACCCCAAGGAGATGCACTTGGTCTTATAAAGCCTTTGCTTAACAACTCTTGAAGTTGGGCCTTTAACTCTCTTAACTCAGCGGGAGCAATTCTGTAAGGGGGTACGGAAATGGGGCGAGTACCCGGTTCCAGATAATTGCAGAAGTCAATATCTCTATCCGGTGGCATACCAGGAAGATCTGCAGGGAACACATCCAGAAACTCACGGACTATCGAAACCGACTCAATTGAAGGTACTTGCGTAGTGTCATCCCGGAGATGTGCCAAGAAAGCTAAACACCCTTTACTAACCATTCTCTTAGCACGAAGAAAAGAGATGATACGAACCGGAGTGGAAGTCTAGTCGCCCTCCCATACTAACGGATCTGTCCCAGGCTTGGCCAATGTTATTGTTTTTGCATTACAATCTAAGATCGCAAAATTCGGAGAAAGCCAAGTCATACCCAGAATTACATCGAAGTCAACCATTTCTAAGATAACCAAGTCCACATGAGTATTGCTCCCCACAAACGTCACCAGACAAGACCTATATACCCTTTCAACTATCACAGACTCACCCACCGGAGTAGACACACGAATAGGCATGTCAAGCAATTCACAAGGTAAATTAAGACCAGTAGCAAATGAGGAAGATACATATGAAAATGTGGAGCTGGGATCAAATAATACAGAAGCGTAACAATGGGACCTATCGCCTGTCTGCCCGTTGCCCCTACCATGTTGTGCTGTAGTGGCTCCAGTTTGCCGGTCACCCCGGCCGTTTTGGTGACCACCATTACCTCGACCACCACGTCCTCCAGAATGACGGCCTCTTCCATGACCACTCTACCTCTAACTATTGGAGGTCTGTAACTCTGTTTTGGACAATACCTTTTAATGTCCAGTCTCCCCACATCCATAGCACTCTCTGGATTCAAGCATAGGTCTCTGTGAGAATGACGGAGTCTGGGGATAACCTCCAAACTTAGAGAAATTTTGACCGGTCTGCGGTAGACCCTCAACTACAGTCTGCAGTGACGACTGAATAGGTCGGACTGGGTAACCTCTTGAACCCTGTCATCTGGAGTAAGAACCATTAAACTCACCTCCCTTACGAAACCTTTTAGATGTCGATGCCATGGTAAAATCATCTGGCTTCACTCCCTCCACCTCTATCACGAAGTCTACCACTTCCTGAAAGGATTTTGCTGTAGCCGCTACCTGTAAGGCTGAAATCCTCAACTCTGACCTCAACCCTTTCACAAAACGGCGAATTCGCTCTTCTGGACTGAAACAAAGCTGGGTGGCATACCTAGATAATGCACGAAACTTAGCCTCATACGCAGTAACCGACATCCTACCTTGCTCTAAGCTCAAGAACTCATCCCTCCTCCTATCCCTCAAGGTCCGGGGGATATATTTCTCCATAAATAAACTAGAGAATGACGCCCAAGTCATAAGTGGTTCTTGTGTGGGTTGACACTCAACATGTGACCGCCACCACATTTTGGCATTTCCCTGAAACTGATAGGTTACAAACTCAACACCAAATCGTTCCACTATGCCCATTTTATGTAATAACCTTATGACAGTCAACCAGAAAATCATAGGCATCCTCCGATTCAACACCCTTGAAGACTGGAGGTTTCAAATTCAAGAACATACTGAAAAGTTCATGCTGATCACTTGTCATTATAGGCCCTGTAGTCAAACGAGCAAAAGTGCCTACTTCCAATGAGTCATCTATGCGGGGAGCCACAATAGCTGTATGTTGTACCTCCAGAACCTGAGGTGCTGGTGTAGAAAATACTGGAGGTGTCTGGCCGTGATTAGATAACCCGCTAAGATAAGCAAGAACCTGATTGATCATCTCTGGGGTAGGTTGGGTGGTAATTCCTCATTCTGCACTTGTTCATTTGCCCCTTCCTCACCCTCTCTTACCACTTCCTCAGTTGGTGGAGGAGTCACCGCCCTAGTACTAGTTGGGATAGGTGCTTGCCCTCTTCCTCTAGAGGACGTCCTCCCGCGACCTCTTCCAAGGCCTCTTGCCACTAATCCTCTTCGAGCTACAGCCCAAGTGGCTGGCTCAGATGCATCTTGTGTTGCCGGTGTTGGTGTTGGCGCAGTCGTTGCTCTTGTTCTAACCATCTGCGAAATAGAGTGAGGATGGTCAGATACCAATTTGTATCACCTAGATACCAATTGGATCCAAGTAATAGCACGAAAGAAAGAATGAAAGAATGGAATTTTCCTGAAGTCTTATAGCCTCTCAAAGAAAATTTAAGGCGTCCCCCTACCGTTCCTTAAGACTCTACTAGACTCGTTCTTGTGTGATGAGACCAACGAACCTAATGCTCTGATACAAAGTTTGTCACGACCCAAATCGAGCCGCGAGTGGCACTCACACTTATCCTACTATGTGAGCGAACAAACCAATCTAAACCCCATCATTTAAAACATAATGAAAAAAATACAATGCGGAAGACTTAAAACTGATTAACGAAATCAATCAAATAACTTCTAAAATTTATCAATCATTATCCCCAAAATCTGGAAGTCATAACCACAAGAACATCTATCCTCAATTACTAAATCTAAGAGTATCTAAGAAGCTAAAATAAGTAAAAAGCTAGTCCATGCCAGAACTTCAAGGCATCAAGACATGAAGAAGAAGATCCAGTCCAAGCTAGAAGCATTAGCTCAACCTGAAATCTTGTAACGACTTGTTTAGTCGTTCTGAGCAGCAGATTTTATTTCTGGAAAAATGGCTTAGACGACAGATCCCACGACGGACCGTCATGGGCACAACGGACCGTCGAGGGGGTCTCGTTCCAATACACTTAGAATTCTGAAATTTGGGTACTGAAATGGACTCTCTGAACTTCGTGAGGGAATGGAAGGACGGACCGTCGTGGGCACGACGGACCATCACACATCTTCCACAGAAATTAAGTCTCTGAACTTTGTGACGGACCTGCAGGACGGACCGTCACAGCCATGACGGACCGTCACAGGCTGCGTAATCCCAGGCTGGGTCGGATTTTTGTAAATATTTTAAGGGGCTTTTTGGACTATTCCTGCTTTAATTATAAAGTAAGTGGGTTAATGTTAATATTTTAATTACTTGGGGGTTAAAAGAGATAACCTTGAGTCAATTAGTGGGTTAATTCCTCATCTTTTATACTTAATTATATGCTAATTAGGGTAAAAGAAAGAGGGTTTGAATAAGAAAAATAGAAAGAACAAAGAGAGAGAGAGGATCAAATGAGAAAGAAGAGAAACGAGAAGAAGAACAAAGCTTTGGGAAATTGCTTACTTGATCAAAATTCTTCGGTGGAGGTAGTTTATGGTTTTTATGCTATTCGTAGTAAACTCTTAATAGCGAATGATATGTATTGGTAGTATTGTAAACCCTTCTATATGCTTAATTGTATGCTTGAATGAATGTGATTATATAATTGTGATAAAATAAGCATGATGAAGCTATTGAAAAACCCTAATCTCTTTGTTAATGATGATCCCTTGGTATAAGAGAAGGCTCGATGAACTAAAGTAATGAGTTTGATGATGCCTTGGTATAAGAGAAGGCTTGATGAACTAAAGTAATGAGATTGATGATGCCTTGGTATAAAAGAAAGATTGATGAGTTGATAGAATGAGATTAGTGAAGCGGGTGTCACGAACCGACACGTAGAATTAGGGGATCGGGTGTCATGAACTGACACGTAGAATTAGGGGATCGGGTGTCACGAACCGACACATAGATTTAGGGGATCGGGTGTCACGAGCCGACACGTAGAATTAGGGGATCGGGTGTCACGAACCGACACGTAAAATTAGGGGATCGGAGTGTCACGTACCGACACGACAGAAATAAAGATAATGAATCTTGGAAGATGTTAATATACTCAATCTAATGAACCTAATTCCCAAATGAGTATGGTATTGAGGCTTGAGTCCTCATGGGTGAACTTGACGGCACTTATTTAATGATATAGTACTTGTTGTTGCTACATGTTGAGTATTGTATTTGATTTATGATATTATCTGATATATACTGTTTCTATTTTGAGTTGGCCGATGATACCTACTTAGTACTTGTGTTTTGTACTGACCCCTACTTGTATGTTTCTTTCTTTGTTATTTGTGGAGTGCAGCAAACGTGCCGTCGTCTTCAACCCAACCGCAACTCTAGCCAGTCTTCATTACACCGGATTTTAGGGTGAGCTAATGCTTCTAGCTTGGACTGGATCTTCTTCTTCATGTCTTGATGCCTTGAAGTTCCAGCATGGACTAGCTTTTTATTTATTTTAGCTTCTTAGAATACTCTGAGATTAGTAATTTGAGGATAGATGTTCTTGTGATGACGACTTCCAGATTTAGGGGAATAATAGTTGTTGAATTTTTGAAGTTATTGAATTGATTTTTATTAATTAGTTAAGTCTTCTGCATTGTATTTTGTTCGTTACGTTTAAAAAGTTGGGTTTAGATTGGTTGGTTCGCTCATATAGGAGGGTAAGTGTGGGTGCCACTCGCGGCTCGGTTTTGGGTCGTCACAAACTTGTTATCAGAGCATTAGGTTCGTTGGTCTCATCACACAAGAACGAGCCTAGTAGAGTCTTAAGGAACGGTAGGGGGACGCCATTACTTTTCTTTGAGAGGCTATAAGACTTTAGGAAAATTCCATTCTTTCTTTCTTTATTTCGTGCTATTACTTGGGTCCAATTGGTATCAAGGTGATACAAATTGGTATCTGACCATCTTCACTCTATTTCGCAGATGGTTGGAACTAGAGCAACGAACACCAACACCAGCAAGACAAGAAGCGTCTGAGCCAGCCACTGGGACTGTAGCTCGAAGAGGAGTAGTGGCAAGAGGCCGTGGAAGAGGTCGTGGGAGGACGTCCTCTAGAGGAAGAGGACAAACACCTAGCCCATCTGGTACTAGGGAGGTGACTCCTCCACCGACTTAGGAAGTAGTAAGAGAGGGTGAGGAAGGGGAAGATGAGCAAGTGCAGAATGAGGAATTGCCACCCCAACCTACCCCAGAGATTATCAATCAGGTTCTTGCTTATCTTAGCGGGTTATCTGATTAAGGCTAGTAAGAGAGGGTGAGGAAGGGGAAGATGAGCAAGTGCAGAATGAGGAATTGCCACCCCAACCTACCCCAGAGATGATCAATCAGGTTCTTGCTTATCTTTGCGGGTTATCTGATCAAGGCCAGACACCTCCAGTGTTTTTCGCACCAGCACCTCAGGTTCTGGAAGTATGACAGGCCGCTGTTGAGGATCCCCACATGGATGCCTCATTGGGAATAGCACTTTTCCTCGTTTGACTACATGGCCTATAATGACAAGCGATCAACATGAACTTTTCAGTAAGTTCTTGAAATTGAAACGTCCAGTCTTTAAGGGTGCTTAATCTGAGGATGACTACGATTTTCTGGTTGACTGTCATGAGCTACTACACAAGATGGGTATAGTAGAACGATTTGGTGTTGAGTTTGTGACCTATCAGTTTCAAGGGAACGCCAAAATGTGGTGGCGGTCACATGTTGAGTGTCAACCAATAGAGGCACCACCTATGACTTGGGCATCATTCTCTAGCATGTTTATGGAGAAGTATATCCCCCGGACTTTGAGGGATAGGAAAATAGATGAGTTCTTGAGCCTAGAGCAAGGTAGGATGTCGGTTAATGCATATGAGGCTAAGTTTCGTGCATTATCCAGGTATGCCACCCAACTTTGTTTCAGTTCACAAGAGCGGATTCGCCGTTTCGTGAAGGGATTGAGGTCAGAATTGCGGATTTCAGCCTTACAGGTAGATGCTACGACAAAATCCTTTCAAGAGGTGGTAGACTTCGTGATAGAGGTGGAAGGAGTGAAGCCAGATGACTTCACCATGGCATCGACATCAAAAAGGTTTCGAAAGGGTATATAGGTCTTGTCTGGTGACTTTTGTGGGGAGAAATACTTATGTAGATTTGGTTATCTTAGAAATGGTTGACTTCGATGTAATTCTGGGTATGACTTGGCTTTCTCCAAATTTTGCAATCTTGGATTGTAATGCTAAACCGGTGACGTTAGCCAAGCCTGGGACAGATTCGTTAGTGTGGGAGGGTGACTACACTTCCACTCCGGTTCGTATCATCTCTTTTCTTCGTGCTAAGAGAATGGTTAGTAAAGGGTGTTTAGCTTTCTTGGCACATCTCAGGGATGACACTACCCAAGTACCTTCAATTGAGTCAGTTTTGATAGTCCGTGAGTTTCTGGATGTGTTCCCTGCAGATCTTCCTGGTATGCCACCGGATAGGGATATTGACTTCTGCATTGATCTGGAACCGGGTACTCGCCCCATTTCTATACCGCCTTATAGAATGGCTCCCACTGAGTTAAGAGAGTTAAAGGCCCAACTTCAAGAGTTGTTAATCAAAGGCTTTATTAGACCAAGTGCATCTCCTTGGGGTGCTCCGGTTTTGTTTGTGAAGAAGAAGGATGGAAGTTTTCGGATGTGCATAGACTATAGACAACTGAATAAGGTAACTATTAAGAACAAGTATCCTCTTCCTCGCATTGATGATTTGTTCGATCAGTTACAAGGTGCTTGTACCTTCTCAAAAATCGAGTTGAGATCTGGTTATCATCAATTGAAAATACGGGAAACGGATTTGCCCAAGACTGCTTTTCGGACCAGGTATGGGCATTATGAGTTCTTAGTATTGTCTTTTGGGCTTACGAATGCCTCTGCTGCTTTCATGAGCTTGATGAATGGGATTTTTAAGCCATATCTGGATCTCTTTGTCATCGTATTCATTGATGATATATTGGTATACTCAAAGAGCAAGGAAGAACATGAGGAGCACTTGAGAATTGTATTGGAAATGTTGAGAGAGAAAAAGCATTACGCAAAATTCACCAAGTGTGAGTTTTGGCTAGATTCGGTGTCCTTCTTAGGACACGTAGTTTCTAAAGATGGGGTGATGGTGGATCCATCTAAGATTGAAGCAGTGAAGAATTGGGAGAGACCTACTAATGTATCAAAAGTAAGGACCTTTGTTGGTTTAGCTAGCTACTACCGCTGATTTGTCAAGGGGTTCTCTTATATTGCTTCCCAATTGACAAGCTTGACTAAGCAGAATGTCCCATTTGTATGGTTGGATAAGTGCGAAGAAAACTTTCAGAAGCTCAAGACCTTGTTGACTACTGCACCAATTCTCACCTTGCCAGTGGAAGTTAATAATTTCATTGTCTATTGTGATGCATCCTATTCGGGTTTGGGTGCAGTGCTAATGAAAGAGAAGAATGTAATTGCTTATGCTTCAAGGCAATCAAAGGTGCATGAGCGCAATTACCCGACCCATGATTTGGAGTTGGCCGCGGTAGTATTTGCATTAAAGCAATGGAGGCACTATTTATATGGGGTTAAGTGTGAGGTCTATACGGATCATCGTAGCCTACAATACGTTTTTACTCAGAAGAATTTGAACTTGAGACAGAGGAGATTGATGGAACTACTGAAGGACTACGATATCACAATCTTGTATCATCCGGGAAAAGCTAATGTCGTGGCAGATGCTTTAAGTAGAAAGGCAGGGAGCATGGGAAGTCTAGCTCACTTGCAAGTTTCTAGACGCCCATTGGCTAGAGAAGTTCAGATTCTGGCTAATGACCTTATGAGATTAGAAGTAAATGAGAAGAAAGGGTTTTCGGCTTGTGTGGAGGCAAGATCTTCCTTCCTTGACAAGATTAAGGGAAATCAGTTTAATGATTAGAAATTGATCCGGATCCGAGATAAAGTGTTGCGAGGAGAGGCTAAGGAAGCACAAATCGATGAGGAAGGTGTTTTAAGAATTAAGGGAAGGGTATGTGTACCCCACGTAGATGATTTGATCAATACTATTCTGACAGAGGCTCATAGTTCAAGGTATTCTATACATCCTGGTGCAACCAAGATGTATCGTGACCTAAAGCAACACTTTTGGTGGAGTAGAATGAAGCGTGATATTGTTGATTTTATTGCCAAATGTCCAAACTGTCAGCAAGTGAAATATGAACACTAGAGGCTTGAAGGGACCCTTCAGAGAATGCCCATTCCGGAATGGAAGTGGGGAAGAATTGCAATGGATTTCGTGGTTGGTCTTCCAAAGACAATGGGTAAGTATGACTCTATTTGGGTGATTGTTGATAGGTCAACTAAGTCTGCTCATTTCATTCCGGTCAAGGTGACTTACAATGCAGAGAAGTTAGCCAAACAATACATCTTGGAAGTTGTTCGGTTGCATGGGGTTCCACTCTCCATCATATCAGATAGAGGTGCGCAATTTACTTCTAAGTTTTGGAAAACATTGCATGCGGAATTGGGTAATAGGTTGGATCTAAGTACCGCATTCCATCCTCAGACCGATGGTCAGTCTGAGCGAACGATTCAAGTGTTGGAGGATATGCTTCGTGCATGTGTGATTGAATTTGGTGGCCATTGGGATAGCTTCTTACCTTTGGCAGAGTTCTCCTACAATAATAGCTATCACTCAAGTATTAGTATGGCCCCATTTGAGGCACTGTATGGGAGGAGATGTAGGTCTCCCATTGGTTGGTTTGATGCATTTGAGGTTAGACCTTGGGGTACTAACATTCTAAGGGAATCGTTAGATAAAGTGAAATGCATTCAAGAAAAGCTTCTAGCGGCTCAAAGTAGACAAAAATAATATGCAGATTGAAAGGTTAGAGACTTGGAGTTCATGGAGGGTGAACAAGTCTTGCTGAAGGTTTCACACATGAAAGGGGTGATGCGGTTTGGTAAAAGAGGTAAGCTAAGCCCAAGGTATATTGGACCATTTGAAGTTTTGAAGCGAGTAGGGGAGGTGGCTTATGAATTAGCCTTGCCTCCAGGGCTGTCTGGAGTGCATCCAGTATTTCGTGTGTCTATGTTGAAAAGATACCATGGGGATGGAAACTACATCATTCGTTGGGATTTAGTCCTGCTTGATGAGAATTTGTCTTATGAGGAGGAGCCTGTTGCTATTCTAGATAGAGAAGTCCGCAAGTTGAGGTCAAGGGAGATTCCATCCATCAAGGTTCAATGGAAGAAACGGCGGGTTGAAGAGTCCACTTGGGAGAAGGAGGCGGATATGCAAGAAAGATACCCACATTTGTTTACAGATTCAGGTACTCCTTTTCGCCCTTGTTTCTTTTCTTGTGATCGTTCGAGGACGAACGATGGGTAAATTGGTATCTATTGTAACGACCTGTTTAGTCGGTCTGAGCAGAAGATTTAATTTCTGGAAAACTGGCTGAGACGACGGATCCCACGATGGACCGTCATGGGCACGACGGACCGTCGAGGGGGTCTCGTTCAAAAACACTTAGAATTCTGAAATTTGGGTACTGAAATTGACTCTCTGAACTTCGTGACGGAATGGCAGGACGGACCGTCGTGGGCACGACAGACCGTCACACATCTTCCACAGAAATTAAGTCTCTAAACTTTGTGATGGACCTGCAGGATGGACCGTCACAGCCATGACGGACCGTCACAGGCTGCGTAATCCCAGGCTGGGTCGGATTTCTGTAAATATTTTAAGGGGCGTTTTGGACTATTCCTGCTTTAATTGTAAAGTAAGTGGGTTAATGTTAATAGTTTAATTACTTGGGGGTTAAAAGAGATAACCTTGAGTTAATTAGTGGGTTAATTCCTCATCTTTTATACTTAATTATATGCTAATTAGGGTAAAAGAAAGATGGTTTGAATAAGAAAAATAGAAAGAACAAAGAGAGAGAGAGAGGATCGAACAAGAAAGAGGAGAAACGAGAAGAAGAACAAAGCTTTGGGAAATTGCTTGCTTGATCAAAATTCTTCGGTGGAGGTAGGTTATGGTTTTTATGCTATTCGTAGTAAACTCTTAATAGCGAATGATATGTATTGGTAGTATTGTAAACCCTTCTATATGCTTAATTGTATTCTTGCATGAATGTGATTATATAATTGTGATAAAATAAGCATGATGAAGCTATTGAATCATAAATCTTGAAAAACCCTAATCGCTTTGTTAATGATGATCCCTTGGTATAAGAGAAGGCTCGATGAACTAAAGTAATGAGATTGATGATGCCTTGGTATAAGAGAAGGCTTGATGAACTAATGTAATGAGATTGATAATGCCTTGGTATAAAAGAAGGATTGATGAATTGATAGAATGAGATTAGTGGAGTGGGTGTCACGAACCGACACGGAGATTTAGGGGTTCAGGTGTCACGAACCGACACGTAAAATTAGGGGATCGGGTGTCGCGAACCAACACGTAGATTTAGGGGATCGGGTGTCACGAACCGACACGTAGAATTAGGGGATCGGGTGTCACGAATCGACACGTAGATTAAGGGGATCGGGTGTCACTAACCGACACGTAGAATTAGGGGATCGGGTGTCACGAACAGACACGTATAATTAGGGGATCGGAGTGTCACGTTCCGACACATAGTAGTAGGGGAGCGGAGTGTCACGTACCGACACGAGAGAAATAATGATAATGAATCTTGAAAGATGTTAATATACTCAATCTAATGAACCTAATTCCCAAATAAGTATGGTACTGAGGCTTGAGTCCTCATGGGTGAACTTGACGGTACTTATTTAATGATTATAGTACTTGTTGTTGCTACATGTTGAGTATTGTAGTTGATTTATGATATTATCTGATATATACTGTTTTTATTTTGAGTTGGCCGATGATACCTACTCAGTACTTGTGTTTTGTACTGACCCCTACTTGTATGTTTCTTTCTTTGTTATTTGTGGAGTGCAGCAAACGTGCGTTCGTCTTCAACTCAACCGCAACTCTAGCCAGTCTTCATTACACCGGATTTCAGGGTGAGCTAATGCTTCTAGCTTGGACTGGATCTTCTTCTTCATGTCTTGAAGTTCCGGCATGGACTAGATTTTTATTTATTTTAGCTTCTTAGAATACTCTTATATTAGTAATTTGAGGATAGATGTTCTTGTGATGATGACTTCCAGATTTTGGGGAATAATAGTTGTTGAATTTTTGAAGTTATTCAATTGATTTTTATTAATGAGTTAAGTCTTCCGCATTGTATTTTGTTCGTTACATTTAAAATGTTGGGTTTAGATTGGTTGGTTCGCTCACATAAGAGGGTAATTGTGGGTGCCACTCGCGGCTCGGTTTTGGGTCGTGACAAATCTGGCTTGATGAAGACTGGCTAGAGTTGCGGTTGAGTTAAAGACGACGATACTTTTTCTGCACTCAACAATTAACAAAGAAAAAGAATATTCATATCATGCAAGCACACAATTAAGCATATAGAAGACTTTATAATACTACCCAATACATATCATTCGCTATTAAGAGTTTACTATGAATAGCATAAACCATAACCTACCTCCACTGAAGAATTGTGATCAAGCAATCTACTTTTCCAATGCTTTCCTTTCCTCTTCGTTTCTCCTCTCTCTCGTTCGTTCGTTCGTTCTCCCTCTCCTTGTTCTTTCTATTTTTCTTATTCAAACCCTCTTTCTTTTACCCTAATTAGCATATAATAAAGTATAAAAGATGATGAATTAACCCATTATTTATTTCAAGGTTATCTCTTTTAACCCCCAAGTAGTTAAATTATTAACATTAACCCACTAAATTTATAATTATAAGCAGGAATAGTCCAAAACACCCCTTAAAACATTTAACAGAAATCCGACTCAGTCAGGGTTACGAAGCCTGTGACAGCCCGTCGTGCCTGCGACGGTCCGTCCTACTGTTTCCGTCCCAAAGTTCAGAGATTAAATTTCACTAAGGGTCTGTGACGGTCCGTCGTGCCCGCGACGGTCCGTCCTGCCATTCCGTCACGAAGTTCAGAGAGTCGATTTCAGTACGCAAATTTCAGAATTCTAAGTGTTTTGGAACGAGACCCCCTCGACGGTCCGTCGTGCCCATGACGGTCCGTCGTGGGATCCGTCGTCTCAGCCAGTTTTCCCGAGATAAAATCTGCTGCTCAAAACAACTAAACAGGTCGTTACACTGGTCAATGCCCGTAGGTGGTGGGCGTCGTTCGGTACATATCCTGGTGATCTAAGATACCAATTTCAAGTCTTTGAACCCATTGACGGAGGAAAGGACAATCCATGTGTGGGCCTATGCCCCGTTGATGGGCAACCGTCGTTGGCACCATCCCTGTGGTTCACTGTTAAGTAAGGGGTGAAATGGGAATTTCACCCCACTTCCAAATAAAAAGGTTTGACGGTTGCTAATGGGTATATTGGGTATTTTAAATGTGTTTATAAGCCTAAAACATTTAGAAGATTTCATTCTTCCAAAATCAAAACCCAAACCCATTAGAATTCTCTCTAGAATCCCATTAGAGTCAAAACTCAAGGAAGGGCTTTGAGTGACGAATTGAGTAGAGATTCTTCATCAAATTGAAGGATTAGCTTAATCAAGGTATGGATTTTGATCCTTAAAACGCTCTTCATCAAGGATCCCAACTTTCAAAGATGTTTTTTAAAATTTTCAAGTTGTATTGTCCAATTTAATGATCTATTCCATTGATTCTTGCATTAATGGTTTCTAAACATTGAATCATGATTTAATTATTATTGTATTATGATTTTAACCTAAAATAACCTATGAAACCATGAATTGGATGAACCCTAGTTTTTGACTAAGTAATAAGTTACTTGATATTGATCTAATGTTGATGAATTCTAATGTAGTTTTACCTAAGCTATTCATTGATGTAGTAATTGTAGTAAATTGATATCTAGGGTTAATTGGATTGATGATTATGTAGTAATTTTACCTAGTTTCATGAATACTGTTACAATTATGATAATTTATGGTTATGGCCATGGGTAACGACGTTATGACATCGATTGTGGTGAATTGGCATTGGATTGAGGTGAATTGCCTTGTGTCCCTTGCTTGATGTATGTATGAATGTGAATATGTGATATATTGACTTATGATACTAAGGTCTCTTAGTCTTGAATGTATGAATGACATGTGACCTTAAATGAAGTTAAGAGGTTCTTTAATGTGAAACCTTAAACCTAGTGGTAAGGTTATGGATATTGAAGTCGAAAGCCGTAATTGTATCCTGCAAAGTACAGAAATTATAGACTAAAGGTTAATTGTATGGAACTACATCATATTAATCCTTAGGAAAGTCATGATGAGCTTCTTGTCTCCATTATGAGGTAGCCCTAGTGGACCTTTCTTTTGTAGGGTAAATGTGATTGGGTTATGAACTTGTTATGGAACCCTTTTATCTGAACCTTTTATGTGAATTATTCTATGAAAAAGAAGGCTAGCACAGAGTAAGTATGGTACCGGAAGTAGTTATACTTAAAGAATGAGACTAGAGTACAAAGCACCTGTCATATTCCTTAACCATGTGCCTACATGGGATGTGTCCATGTTCTACCATTGGCAAGTAAAACACCCTCATCGAAGTAGGTTAGAACTTCATATTAATGTTTTGATATCATGGTCTATATCGGTTATTGCCTATTCTCATCATATGGAATACCTATTAGCATTAGAGAAGTTCTATGAAGTTTAGATGGTGGAATGGGAGGCAATCTAGACATTGCACAATAGGCTTTAAAGGTGTTATATGGAGTTCCTAGGTCTTGTCCAAGACCATTACTTGAATGTCCTTTTTGTGTTGAATGTCTCCTAAATGAACTAATGAAGTAATGACTTAAGATAAGAAAGTATGTTTAATTAATAAGTACTTATCTAGAGTAGTCAAGGGGTGTTCTAGTTAAGGTGTGAAGGGAGCATAGGAAAGGTCACGTCGTATCTTACCTAGATGAGTCTTAAAAATGACTCTACTTAGGGAAATAGTTGATTATGTGGACATGATCTAAACATAGGTAGTCTTAAGGATTATTAAGGTAGACTTGAAGAGGTCAATCATGGACGTTATCTTCTTGATTTACTTAAGTAAGTCTTTTGATAGCCTTTGTTAAGAGAATGTCATATCATCTATATAGTGTTATGTTAAGTGAGAATGATTCTATCATAGGTAGTCTATAGGATCTCTTAAGTTTGTGTGTAAGGGATTGTATGGGAGGTTTCTTCATTACTCACTCAAGTGAGACTTAGAATCAGCTTTGGTAGAGGAATCTCATGTTGATGTTTTTGATGTCTTGTAATTGTGTATATGTCTTATTATATGTATTATTGAGGGCCATTTAGGTATCTAGGGAGGTTGTGTGGGCGATCTCTCTTTGTGTTTCTTAAGTGGGTCTTAGGATAACTTTTAGTGAGAATACTGCACGTTAAAAAGTGTCTAAGGGAGAATTACACAAATTCACTGTAACACTGAATTCCTTCACTGTACAATGAGTTGAGCTCACTGTTAATTTGGCTAAAAAATACATTAAATTGATTAATTGTTAGATTATATGATTCTAAGTTGTTAAATGTTGTTCTTATGATTATAATATGATTTTTAAATGAAAAGATGCATATTTCCAATAAATGTCCGTTTACATGATTTAATGCGTAATGCCATACTTAGTAAATATGGTTGTACTATTCCATGATTTTATCTATCTCAACAGTTGTTGGTAGGTGAGGAGCACTTGGGAAGTGAAGACTTGGATCGTAGAATCACTCAAGTGAAGTCGATGTATGTCCTCATTTGATTCGAGGGCATAAATGTATTTTATGTTTGCATTTGAAGTATTTTAATAGACTAAGTATTTCTGTATTTTGAAGTATATGCCGTTTCCCAAGTAGTCTCGTGTCTTAAGTTTGATGAGACCGAGACTTTGTATTTCCTATTGCTTTATATTAAAGAGTATTTAAAGACTATGAAGTATGTTGGTGAAAATTTTAATTCCTACTACTTTTCATTATGTTTATGCAATGAATGATATGTAAGGGCTTGTACAAGACCTCTGAGACTTTAAGTATGCCGGTTGCAATCCGAGATCGACCCTAAACTTCTAGGGTGTGGTTTCGGGATGTGACAGTGAGAACTCAGGGGAAAGAGCGATCGATCCCAATTTCTATAATTATGAGGAGAATATCTATCTGTTAATATAAATAGCAAGGGTGATCCTCTTCTACCATTGTGCTACTATTCAGTGGTATCACATGTCATACAATGATTATAAAGTACAAAAAAGTAAAGAAAAGAATGTAACATACATAATCCCACAAGGCTAAACAAATGTGGTCATTTTTTCTGATCTATGAACATCTATATTAATACTTGGTTTCATTTGAGTCATTTTTTTACATATGTAATTGTTGTACATAATCAATATTTTTTTCTTATTGACAGCCCTTGAAAGAGATGATGCATTTTAAGCTGCATGCACATGTACTCCAAATAGTAGAGCTCTTTAGTAGGAGCACAACTACTCATTTATAATGGTAAGGTGGGGCCTTGTCTAGGTCGATTCAGGGCTTACAAAGTCTTTGATACCTACTTTGTTACTGTAATGGTAAGGTAGGGCCTTGTCCCACCCTAAACTATTTTCTATCTCTTAGAGTATTTGTTAACTAATGTATATAGTTTAGTAGTGTCTTATCTCTTAAAAAGTTGTGGCTGTCATATCTCTTAAAAAGTGTTGGCCTCAACAACCAAGTCTTGTATATAACTTTTGGGTCTACTCGTGTTAGTTTATTATTGCTGCATCATGTATAAACTTTCCACAACTTTAATATTGCCATAGTTATATGCATAGTAAGCAGAGGTCATATGTTTGTTCTCTCGGGCCTTTAAGGCATCAGGTGCTAGTCTGTCTTAATGAGAATTGAGGCGTGACAAAGGTGGTGCCGGAGCCTGGTTATCCTAAGGAGTCTATAAAGTCATGTCTATGTAGATTCTTGCTTATGGATTTGTTGTGCACCAATTCTATAGGCAAGAAGCTACATGAAATTTAGGAGTTGTCTGTATTATTTCATCTCTTATATTGTGAAATAGAACCAATATTGTGGGTGAGCCGCATCTAACTTCTGAATTACTTCATTATAGCAATGTCACGACCCAACGGTACCCTTTGGACGTAAAAAGGCACATAGAACTCCGAAAGTCACCATGTAAGCTACTTATAATATCGTAACATAAACATAGAACAATAAAGAGTAAAAATACATTTGAAGTCTAAACTTGTCTGAATTAGCCATCTATAACAATACTTCAACCCAATGGGGTTACAATCCATATAACATAATCTAAAAGTCAAATACAAGAATAAAACTACTAAATGAAAACACCCATCTTCGAATCATGGGGACTTACCAACTAGCAAGGAGAAATATTCAATTCTAAGCTTTAGCCACAATGAGGACCACCTTGAGAACCGAACCCTACATATGGTTAAAATGTAGGAAAATATGGGTTAGTACAAAAATTCACAAAGTATGATAGCCATCGTAAAAACCATGAAAACATGTGAAAAAGGGACATTTTAGTTGAATGCATGCAATTTACTAAGTTTAAGAATAATTTTGAAGATAATGGAAAAACATAAGTCATATGCATAATCAAATCATAGATCATCATATCATAAGAGGAACACACCATAAATACCCTCAAAGCATACTTATGCAATGCACAAATAAGATCATATAATCTCACCTATACTAAGTAAAAATTATTGAGTAGCCATAGTTCATAGTTCTTCATATTCTTATCATAGTGGGAATAAGCCGTAACAGACGCAGACCATGTAAGCTTAACATGGAATCCAGTGTTACCCACACTGAAAAGGGTTTTCCTACTTGCCAAAGGTAAGACCATCAATTGTTAGCTTTTAGATGGACGCACTATATGTAATGACCCATGAGAACCCACTAGTCGTTACTACCGTATTCGACCTCGAATAGGTATCATACAAGGTCTTATCATTCTTCATAGCATGAACCATAGAATAAAACGAGGAAAAATTGAAACTTTTAATTTGGAAGTTCAACTTCACTTCATATATGAAAAATAGAATCTAACTTCATCATATCATACAATCTAGACATAGAAGTGTAGAGATTGGGAGTTATCCCTTACATCATTAAGAAGTCTAGAAATAGGAAATAGAACAATGTCTTCCAACTTAAGCAAATGAACTAAAAATATAGAACATAGGGTCTTGTCCTCGGACTTGAGGACTCACTAACTTGGAGAAGCAAATACAAGTGTCCTAAGAAATATCCTTGAAATCTCCTCAAAGGCCCGAACCTACAATGTTTGGGAAAAGGAAATAAAATATGTGTTAGTATATCAGACATACTAAATATAGCTTCTATGCATAAAAATCATCTATGCATGTATAAAAGGACACTTTAGTCAAAACATGCTTTTTACCAAGTAAATCCAAGTATCTCTTCAACACACATGATGACACCTGTTGTTGCATCGAAATTCAGTATCTCTTCAACACCATTATCGGAAGTATCAATGCATAGAGGATACGTTCCGAATCCAACCTCATGTTTCTTAATTTCTATGTACAATTTTAAACCCATATCAGTTCGAATACACAATGGAGACGAATTACCTTCAACAACATATCTAATATCGATAATTTTTTCGATTTATCAATACCCAACTCAAGCCGCAAATTACTGAAATAAGATTCATGAACGAAATATTTTCCCCAACCACTATCCAATCACTTTTGTATGCTCATATATAACAACTCTTTCCCATATTCCAGAATGTCGTAACAAGATCGAACTATTCATTTTTGAATCTTCACAAATTGCGTTCTTGATTTTTTTTAAAAAGCTGGACTTTTTTTTATTCACAGTCTGAAGTTTTAAATATTTGAAATTCAATAATGAGATAAATTATTACTTGATGTTTATGCAGATTAGACGCTTAATTTGTTAAACGTCAACGTGAATTATGGAATAATTCTTAACCCTTTTATTGCGCCGTAACTATTAAAAACAAGCAAATAATTAAAGTATCCGCCCACTATAATTTAAGTATAGTTATGTTGTAACGACCTGGTTAGTCGTTTTGAGCAGCAGATTTTATTTCTTGAAAAACTGGCTGAGACGACGGACCCCACGACGGACCGTCATGGGCACGACGGACCGTCGAGGGGGTCTCGTTCCAAAACACTTAGAATTCTGAAATTTGGGTACTGAAATCGACTCTCTGTACTTCGTGACGGAATGGCAGGACGGACCGTCGTGGGGACGAAGGACTGTCACACATCTTCTACAGAAATTAAGTCTCTGAACTTTGTGACGGACCTGCAGGACGGACCGTCGTGGGAACGACGGACCGTCACAGACTCTTCAAGGAACTTGAGTCTCGGAACTTTGCGACGGACCTGCAGGACGGACCGTCACAGCCATAATGGACCATCACAGGTTGCGTAATCCCAGGCTGGGTCGGATTTCTATTTAAGTTTTAAAGGGGCGTTTTGGACTATTCCTACTATAATTATTAATTTCGTGGGTTAATATTAATAACTCAATTTCTTGGGGGTTAAAGGAGATAACCTTGAGTTAATTAGTGGGTTAATTCCTCATCTTTTATACTTAATTATATGCTAATTAGGGTAAAAGAAAGAGGGTTTGAATAAGAAAAATAGAAAGAACAAAGAGAGGGAAAGAGAAATGATCGAAAGAGGAGAAACGAAGAGGAAAACACAAAGCTTTGGGAAATTGCTTGCTTGATCACGAATCTTAGGTGGAGGTAGGTTATGGTTTTTATGCTATTCGTAGTAAACTCTTAATAGCGAATGATATGTATTGGGTAGTATTGTAAACCCTTCTATATGCTTAATTGTATGCTTGCATGAATGTGATTATATAATTGTGATAAAATAAACATGATGAAGTTATTGAATCCTAAATCTTGAAAGAAACCCTAATATACTTTGTTAATGATGATGCCTTGGTATAAAAGAAGGCTTGATGAACGAAAGTAGTGAGATTAGGGGATTGGGTGCCACGTTTCGGTACCAAGATAGAAACAGAGGATCGGGTGCCACGTTCTGGTACCAGGATAGTATATGAGGATCGGAGTGTCACATTCCGTCACCAGGATAGTATATGGATCATGTGCCACGTTCCGGTACCAGGATAGTATATGAGGATCGGAGTGTCACGTTCCGACACAAGATAGTATATGGATCGGGTGCCACGTTCCGATACCAGGATAGTATATGAGGATCGGAGTGTCACGTTCCGACACCAGGATAGTATATGGATCGGGTGCCACGTTCCGGTGCCAGGATAGAATGAGGATCGGAGTGCCACATTCCGGCACCAGGATAGAATATGGATCGGAGTGTCATGTTCCGACACCAGGATAGTATATGGAGCGGAGTGTCACGTACCGACACGAGAGAAATAAAGATGTTAATATACTCGATTTAATGAACCTAATTCCCAAATGAGTATGATGGGGAGGCGTGAGTCCTCATTTATGTGCTTGGTGTTGTGACCAAGGGTTATGATAATTGATATTGCTACAGATTGAGTATTGTAGTTGATTTTATGATGTTTCTGATATATACTGTTTTCTATTTATTTGAGTTCCGATGATACCTACTCAGTACTTGCGTTTTGTACTGACCCCTACTTGTGTGTTTCTTTCTTTGTTATATGTGGAGTGCAGCAAACATAGCGTCGTCCTGAAGTCAACCGCAAATCTAGCCAGTCTTCACTACACAGGAATTCAGGGTGAGCTAATGCTTCTAGCTTGGACTGGATCTTCTTCTTCAAGTCTTGATGCCTCGAGATTCCGGCATGGACTAGCTTTTTACTTATTTTTGCTTTCTTAGATACTCTTAGTTTTAGTAATTGAGGATAGATGTTCTTGTGATGATGACTTCCAGATTTTGGGGAATAATAGATGTTGAGTTTTAAAAGTTATTAAATTGATTCTTACTAATGAGTTAAGTCTTCCGCATTACTTTTTGTTGATATATTGAAATGTTGGGGTTTAGATTGGTTGGTTTGCTCACATAGTAGGATAAGTGTGGGTGCCACTCGCGGCTCGGTTTTGGGTCGTGACAAACTTGGTATCAGAGCATTAGGTTCGTTTGTCTCGTCACACAAGAACGAGTCTAGTAGAGTCTTAAGGAACGGTAGGGGGACGCCTTTACTTTTCTTTGAGAGGCTATAAGACATTAGGAAAATTCCATTCTTTCTTTCTTTCTTTCGTGCTATTAATTGGATCCAATTGGTATCTAGGTGATACAAATTGGTATCTGACCATCTTCACTCTATTTCGCAGATGGTTAGAACTAGAGCAACGACTGCACCAACACCAACACCGGCAAGACAGGATGCGTCTAAGACAGCCACTGGGGCTGTAGCTCGGAGAGGAACAGTGGCGAGAGGCCGTGGAAGAGGTCGTGGGAGGACGTCCTCTAGAGGAAGAGGACAAGCACCTAGCCCAACTGGTACTAGGGCGGTGACTCCTCCACCGACTGAGGAAGTGATAAGAGAGGTTGAGGAAGGGGAGAATGAACAAGTACAGAATGAGGGATTGCCACCCCAACCTACCCAGAGATGATCAATCAGGTTCTTGCTTATCTTAGGGGGTTATCTGATCAGGGCCAGACACCTCTAGTGTTTTCTGCACCAGCACCTCAAGTTCCGGAGGTACAACATGCAGCTACTGTGGCTCCCCGCATGGATGTCTCATTGGAAGTAGGCACGTTCCCTCGTCTGACTACAGGGCCTATAATGACAAATGATCAGCATGAACTTTTCAGTAAGTTCTTGAAATTGAAACCTCTAGTCTTCAAGGGTGTTGAATCTGAGGATGATCACAATTTTCTGGTTGACTGTCATGAGCTACTACACAAGATGGGTATAGTAGAATGGTTTGGTGTTGAGTTTGTGACTTATCAGTTTCAAGGGAACGCCAAAATGTGGTGGCGGTCACCTGTTGAGTGTCAACCAACAGAGGCACCACCTATGACTTGGGCATCATTCTCTAGCTTGTTTATGGAGAAGTATATCCCCCGGACCTTGAGGGATAGGAAAAGAGATGAGTTCTTGAGGCTACAGCAAGGTACGATGTCGGTTACTGCATATGAGGCTAAGTTTCGTGCATTATCCAGGTATTCCACCCAACTTTGTTTCAGTCCACAAGAGCGTATTCTCCGTCTTGTGAAGGGGTTGAGGTCAGAATTGCGGATTTCAGCCTTACAGGTAGCGGCTACGGCAAAATCCTTTCAAGAAGTGGTAGACTTCGTGATAGAGGTGGAAAGAGTGAAGCCAGATGACTTCACCATGGCATCTACATCAAAAAGGTTTCGAAAGGGATGTGAGTTTAATGGTTCTTACTCTAGAGGGCAAGGCTCAGGAGGTTACTCAGTACGACCAATTCAGTCTTCACTACAGATTGTAGTTGGGGGTCCACCTCAGACCGGTCAACACTTCTCTGAGAGACCTATTCTTGAATCCAGAGAATGTTATGGATGTGGGGAGAGTGTACACATTAAGAGGTATTGTCCAAGGCAGAGTCACAGACCTCCCATAGTCAGAGGTAGAGGTGGTCATGGTAGAGGCCGTTATTCTGGTGGACGTGGTGGCCGAGGTAATGGTGGTCACCAAAACGGCCGGGGTGATGGGCAAACTGGAGCCACTACAACACAACATGGTAGGTGCAACGGACAGACAAGTAATGGAGCCCATTATTACGCTTTCCCTTGGAGATCTGAAGCGGAGACATCTGATGCTGTCATCAAAGGTAATCTTTCGGTTTGTGATTGCATGGCTTCTGTATTGTTTGATCCTGGATCCACATTTTCTTATGTATCTTCTTCATTTGCTACTGGTCTTAATTTACCTTGTGAATTACTTGACATGCCTATTCGTGTTTCTACTCCGGTGGGTGAGTCTGTGATAGTTGAAAAAGTATATAGGTCTTGTTTGGTGACTTTTGTGGGAGCAACACTTATGTAGATTTGGTTATCTTAGAAATGGTTGACTTCGATGTGATTCTGGGAATGACTTGGCTTTCTCCAAATTTTGCAATCTTGGATTGTAATGCTAAAACTGTGACGTTAGCCAAGTCTGGGACAGATCAGTTAGTGTGGGAGGGCGACTACACTTCCACGCCGGTTCGTATCATCTCCTTTCTTCGTGCTAAGAGAATGGTTAGTAAGGCATGTTTATCTTTCTTGGCACATCTCAGGGATGAAACTACCCAAGTACCTCCAATTGAGTCAGTTTCGGTTGTCCGTGAGTTTCTGGATGTGTTCCCTGTAGATCTTCCTGGTATGTCACCGGATAGAGATATTGATTTTTGCATTGATTTGAAACCATGTACTCGCCCCATTTCTATACCCCCTTATAGAATGGCTCCCGCTGAGTTAAGAGAGTTAAAGGCCCAACTTCAAGAGTTATTGAGCAAAGACTTCATTAGACCAAGTGCATCTCCTTGGGGTAACCGGTGTTATTTGTGAAGAAGAAGGATGGGAGTTTTCGTATGTGCATAGACTACCGGCAATTGAACAAGGTAACTATTAAGAACATGTATCCCATTCCTCGCATTGATGACTTGTTCGATCAGTTACAAGGTGCTTGTGTCTTCTCTAAAATTGACATGAGATCCGGTTATCATCAATTGAAAATACGGGCAACGGATGTGCCAAAGACTGCTTTTCGAACCAGGTATGGGCATTACGAATTTGTAGTGATGTCTTTTGGTCTTACGAATGCCCCTGCTGCTTTCATGATCTTGATGAATGGCATTTTTAAGCAATATATGGATCTCTTTGTGATCGTATTTATTGATGATATACTGATATACTCCAAGAGTAAGAAGGAACATGAGGACATTTGAGAATTGTATTGGAGTTGTTGAGGAAGAAAAGCTTTATGCCAAATTCTCCAAGTGTGAGTTTTGTCTAGATTCAGTGTCCTCTTGGGGCACGTGGTTCTAAGGATGGAGTGATGGTGGATCCTTCTAAGATTGAGACAGTGAAGAATTGGGTAAGACCTACTAATGTGTCAGAAATAAGGAGCTTTGTTGGTTTAGCTAGCTACTACCGTCGATTTGTCAAGGGATTCTCTTCTATTGCTTCCCAATTGACGAACTTGACTAAGCAGAATGTTCCATTTGTATGGTCGGATGAATGTGACGAAAGCTTTCAGAAACTCAAGACCTTGTTGACTACTGCACCAATCCTTACCTTGCCAATAGAGGGTAAGAATTTCATTGTTTATTGTGATGCATCCTATTCTGTTTTGGGTGTAGTGCTAATGCAAGAGAAGAATGTAATTGCTTATGCTTCGAGGCAATTAAAGGTGCACGAACGCAATTACCCGACCCATGATTTGGAATTGGCCGCGGTAGTATTTGCATTAAAGCAATGGAGACACTATCTATATGGGGTTAAGTGTGAAGTATATACGGATCATCGTAGCCTACAGTATGTCTTTACTCAGAAAGATTTGAATTTGAGACAGAGGAGATGGATGGATTCACTGAAGGACTACGATATCACTATTCTGTATCATCCGGGAAAAGCTAATGTTGTGGCAGATGCTTTAAGTAGAAAGGCAGGAAGCATGGGTAGTTTAGCCCACTTACATGTCTCTAGACGCCCGTTGGCGAGAGAAATCCAAAACTTGGCTAATGACTTTATGAGGCTAGAAGTAAATGATAAGGGATGATTTTTGGCTTGTGTGGAGGCGAGATCTTCTTTTCTTGACAAGATCAAGGGAAAACAGTTTGATGATGACAAACTAAGTCGAATTCGGGATATGGTGTTGCGAGGAGAGGCTAAATAAGCAATAATTGATGAGGAAGGTGTTTTGAGGATTAAGAGAAGGTTATGTGTGCCCCATGTGGATGATTTGACCAACACTATTCTTATAGAGGCTCATAGTTCCGGATATTCTTTGCAGCCTGGTGCAACCAAGATGTACCGTGACCTAAAGCAACACTTTTGGTGGAGTAGAATGAAGCGAGACGTTGTTGATTTTGTTGTCAAATGTCCAAATTGTCAACAAGTAAAGTATGAACACTAGAGGCCCGGAGGAACACTTCAGAGAATGCCCATTCCTGAATGGAAGTGGGAGAGAATTGCAATGGACTTCGTGGTTGGTCTTCCAAAGACATTGGGTAAGTTTTATTCCATTTGGGTAATTGTGGACATATTAACTAAGTCTGCTCATTCCATTCTGGTCAAGGTGACTTACAATGCAGAGAAGTTAGCCAAAATCTACATCTCAGAAATCGTTCGATTGCATGGAGTTCCACTTTCCATCATATCAGATAGTAGTACGCAGTTTACATCTATGTTTTGGAGAACATTGCATGCGGAATTAGGTACTAGATTGGACCTTAGTACTGCATTTCACCCTCAGACTGATGGTCAGTCTGAGCGAACGATTCATGTGTTGGAGGATATGCTTCGTGCATGTGTGATAGAATTTGGTGGTCATTGGGATAACTTCTTACCCTTAGAGGAGTTTTCATACAATAATAGCTATCACTCCAGTAGGTCTCCCATTGGTTTTTTTTTGTCTCCCATTGGTTTGTTTGATGCATTTAAGGTTAGACCTTGGGGTACTGATCTGTTGAGGGATTCAATAGAGAAGGTGAAATCTATTCAAGAAAAGCTTTTAGCGGCTGAAAGTAGGAAAAAGGAGTATGCGGATCGAAAGGTTAGAGACTTGGATTTTATGGAGGGTGAGCAAGTCTTGCTGAAGGTTTCGCCCATGAAAGGGGTGATGCGGTTTGGTAAACGAGGGAAGCTTAGCCCAAGGTACATTGGTCCCTTTGAAGTTTTGAAGCGAGTAGGGGAGGTGGCTTGTGAATTAGCCTTGCCTCCAGGGCTGTCTGGAGTGCATCCGGTATTTCATGTGTCTATGTTGAAAAGATACCATGGGGATGGAAACTACATCATTCGTTGGGATTCAGTCCTGCTTGATGAGAATTTGACTTATGAGGAGGAGCCGGTTGCTATTTTAGATAGAGAAGTCTGCAAGTTTAGGTCGAGGGAGATTGCATCTATCAAAGTTCAATCGAAGAATCGACCAGTTGAAGAAGCCACTTGGGAGAAGGAGGCTGATATGCAAGGAAGATACCCATATTTGTTTACAGACTCAGGTACTCCTTTTCTCCCTTGTTTTTCCTTCTTGTGATCGTTCGAGGACGAACGATGGGTAAATTTGTATCTATTGTAACGACCTGTTTAGTCGTTTTGAGCAGCAGATTTTATTTCTGGAAAAACTGGCTGAGGCGACGGACACCACGACGGACCGTCATGGGCACGACGGACCGTCGAGGGGGTCTCGTTCCAAAACAGTTAGAATTATGAAATTTGGGTACTGAAATCGACTCTCTGAACTTCGTGACGGAATGGCAGGACGGACCGTCACACATCTTCTACATAAATTAAGTCTCTGAACTTTGTGACGGACCTGCAAAACAGACCGTCGTGGGAACGACGGACCGCCACAGACTCTTCAAGGAAATTGAGTCTCTGAACTTTGCGACGGACCGTCACAGCCATGACGGACCGTCACAGCCATGACGGACCGTCACAGGTTGCGTAATTCCAGGCTGGGTCGGATTTCTGTTTAAGTTTTAAAGGGGCGTTTTGGACTATTCCTGCTATAATTATAAATTTCGTGGGTTAATATTAATAACTCAATTTCTTGGGGGTTAAAACAGATAACCTTGAGTTAATTAGTGGGTTAATTCCTCATCTTTTATACTTAATTATATGCTAATAAGGGTAAAAGAAAGAGGGTTTGAATAAGAAAAATAGAAAGAACAAAGAGAGGGAAAGAGAAACGATCGAGAGAGGAGAAACGAAGAGGAAAACACAAAGCTTTGGGAAATTGCTTGCTTGATCACGAATCTTCGGTAGAGGTAGGTTATGGTTTTGTATGCTATTCGTAGTAAACTCTTAATAGCGAATGATATGTATTGGGTAGTAGTGTAAGCCCTTCTATATGCTTAATTGTATGCTTGCATGAATGTGATTATATAATTGTGATAAAATAAGCATGATCAAGTTATTGAATCCTAAATCTTGAAAGAAACCCTAATCTACTTTGTTAATGATGATGCCTTGGTATAAAAGAAGGCTTGATTGAACGAAAGTAGTGAGATTAGGGGATCGGGTGCCACGTTCCGGTACCAGGATAGAAATAAAGGATCGGGTGCCACGTTCCGGTACCAGGATAGTATATGAGGATCTGAGTGTCATGTTCAGACACCAGGATAGTATATGGATCGGGTGCCACGTTCCGGTACCAGGATAGTATATGAGGATCGTAGTGTCACGTTCCGACACCAGGATAGTATATGGATCGGGTGCCACGTTCCGGTACCAGAATAGTATATGAGGATCTAAGTGTCACATTCCGACACAAGGATAGTATATGGATCGGGTGCCACGTTCCGGTACCAGGATAGAATGAGGATCGAAGTGCCACGTTCCGGCTCCAGGATAGAATATGGATCGGAGTTTCACGTTCCGACACCAGGATAGTATATGGAGCGGAGTGTCACGTACCGACACGAGAGAAATAAAGATAATGAATCTTGAAAGATGTTAATATACTCGATTTAATGAACCTAATTCCCAAATGAGTATGATGGGGAGGTGTGAGTCCTCATTTATGTGCTTGGTGTTGTGACCAAGGGTTATGATAATTTATATTGCTACAGATTGAGTATTGTAGTTTATTTTATGATGTTATCTGATATATACTGTTTTCTATTTTGAGTTGGCCGATGATACCTACTCAGTACTTGCGTTTTGTACTGACCCCTACTTGTTGTTTTCTTTCTTTGTTATATGTGGAGTGCAGCAAACATACCGTCGTCTCAACTCAACCGCAACTCTAGCAGTCTTCACTACCCGGAATCATGGTGAGCTAATGCTTCTAGCTTGGAGTGGATCTTCTTCTTCAAGTCTTGATGCCTTGAGATTCCGGCATGGACTAGATTTTTACTTATTTTAGCTTTCTTAGATACTCTTAG